>RCUC01127084.1:0-23433 GCA_003697995.1 Taxidea taxus jeffersonii | reverse complement strand
CTACTATGAATGTGGGAGTGCAGACAGATTTTCAAGTTGGTGTTTTGGCTTCCTTTTGGTGTATTCTCAAGAAGTTGTAGTACTGTATTGCATGGTAGTTCTATTTCTAATTTTTTGAGGATTCTCCATTCTGTTTTCCATGGTGGCTTAACCAATTTACATTCCCTCAGGCAGTGCACAAGGATTCCCTTTTTTTCCACATTTACACCAGCATTTGTTATGTCTTATTCTTTTGATGATGGCCATTCTAAACAGGCTTGAGGTGATACCTCATTGTGACTTTAATTTGCATTTCCCTAATGACGAATGACATTGAACATCTTTTTGTGTACTCGTTAGACTTCTATATATACTTGGGAAAATGTATTATTCAGGAAATTTTCCCATTTTTTATTTTAAATGGAGTATTTGCTGTTTTGCTGTTGAGTTGCATGAATTGTTTTTATATTTTGTATATGTTCACCCATTATCAGATACATGGGTTTGCCAATATTTTTTCAAATTCCATAGATTGTCTTTTCCCAACATTTTTTTTTTTAATTTAAGTTCAGCTAATTTTTTTTTCCATTTTTTGGTGGGAGGGGTAATAACCTTTATTTTTTCTTTCTTTATTTATTTTTTAAAGATTTTTAATTTATTTATTAGTTAGAGAGAGAGCGCACAGGCAGACAGAGAGGCAGGCAGAGGCAGAGGGAGAAGCAGGCTCCCTGCCGAGCAAGGAGCCCGATGTGGGACTCCATCCCAGGACGCTGGGATCATGACCTGAGCCGAAGGCAGCTGCTCAACCAACTAAGCCACCCAGGCGTCCCTTTTCCCAACATTTTTAATTTTGATGTAGTCCCACTTGTTTATTTTTGATTTGTTGCTTATGGTTTGCATGTCATTGCCAAAAATTTATTACCAAGACCCATGCCAAGGAACTTTATTTCTGTTTTTTTTTTTAATAGGAGTTTCATGGTTTCCAGTCTTATATTTTAAGTCTTAGTCCATTTCAGGTTAATTTTTATGAGTGGTCTAAGATAGGAGTCTATTTTCATTCTTTTACATGTGAATTTCCAGTTATCCCAGTACTATTTATTGAAGAGATTGTCTCTTTTATTATTGAGGTTTCTTGGCTCCTTTGTCAAATACTAGTTGACCATATATGCTTTCATTTATTTATGGGCTTTTGATTCTGCTCCATTAGTCTCTGTATCTGTTTTTATGCCAGTACTGTACGGTTTTTGATCACTATTTTGTGACTCAGCTCTTCACCTGGGCATGAGTAAATAAGCCTCTAAGATTAACAAAACTCTTTGAGGATCCACATCAAACAGATCTGCATCCTGTCAATTTCCTTGGTCAGTGTCCATCATTGACTTGTTCTGTAGATGAGCAAAATTGCTGGCTGAGATTACTCCTTGGGATTGCAGGTGCTGTGTGCTCGTTGTTGTAAGCCACTCCTCTTTTCTCGGTCATAGTCAAATTTCCAGCTGTTGAGCCTTGCAGATTCTTTGGCAACTCCATGAAGTGAGATCATGGTAGTGACTCTCACAAAGTAACCCACAATGCTGGAGAATGCTGGTTTTCTCCACCCCTTTAGTTCTCTATTCCCCCTGGAGGAGCTTGAGGCTTAGGGGAGATATCTGTGTGTAGAGCTGCACTGGCCTAGGGAAGGGGCAATGCAGTCAATGTGCACCTGCTTCTCTTACCTCTCTAATGCAGACTGTCTTGGTCTCTGTGGTACAGTGGGATGCTTCACTCTCCATCTCCATGTTCTAGGATTTCACATGTTCTCAGTGGTGTTTTGTTCTTGAATAGTTGTTAGTTGTTTTTCTTGAAATCAGAAATCAGAAATGACGAATATCACCATCTTGGTGACATCACTCCCCACAGCTTCTTGATATTAAGGGATAGGAAGTCAACCTCTGGTTAGCCAGACCTTCCAAAGGGGGTGGAAGTGTATTGCAAAGGAGAGATTTGAATCTGGAGGCCAAAATTGAGGTTTAGGGTATTTATATTACATATATAAAAGTTAGAAAAATGGTATTATATAATCTATATAAAAATACATAAATTATAGAACTTATATAAAATATAATAATTATATATGATAATATATAAAAATTGTGTATCATTAATATATAAGATAAAGTAAAAATATATAAGTATATAAAATATGCATAACTGAAGTATACCTCATATTTTATTGTCTGAGAGGTAGATTCCATCTATTTGTATTTGTAATTTGTTGAATGTGTTTATTATGAAAGGATTGGCATATTTTTTGTCTGCATTAATTGAAATGGTCATGGGATATTTTTTTCTGTCATAATAGATTCTGTATTGAATCTATCCAGTTCTCTAGTTGTTCATAATGGGGTGTGTGCACGTCTGATAGCAATCAATCCATCATGGCTGGGAGTCTCTGGATGTTGAGGATTTTTCCTCTTTTTCTTCCTAAATATTTTTTTCATACCTCTCAGTTATTAACTATTAACATCCTGGATTCAGGTTTTTTTTCTTTTTTCATTTTTTTAAATTGGTATCTTCAGACATATTTCCATCATCATCTTTCTGTTTTCTATTTGTCTTGTTCTTTCCTTGCTTCATTTTCCTTCTTGCTTATTTTTTTCTGGTTGATCTCACTTTCATTGCTGTTCATTTCTGTAGTTAAATAATATCTTAATCTACTCTCCAACAAGTCATTGTTTTCAGAATTTTTATCTTAATCCTCAAGAATCTTATACTGTCATTGTTTAATAGTATAGTTTTACCTTTTTTGTTTTAAATACCATAAGTTATATCATCATTATCATTGGTATTATTTTATATAAATATTATTTGTTTGGATTTACAGCTGTGTTTACCTTTTATTTGCCTGCCACTTATTTTTGTATCTCAAATCTTTTGGGGATTATTTTCCTTCTTTCTGAAGGACATACATTTAGTACTTCTTAGATACAGGGTTTGGCATAGGAAGATTCTCAGTTTTTATGGATTCATAAATATATTTACTTAACCACTACTCTTAAAAGATAATTTTGTTGAATATGCAATCCTGGATTGAAAAGAATTTTCTCATCATTCTGAAGCATTATTTTACTGTCATCTTGTATCTACTGTGAGTACTGAGATGTCTGTTGCTGTTCCTTTGTAATTGTTCTAGTCCTTTCTCACTGATTTCTCTTAAAATATTCTCTTTGTCTTTGGTATTCTGTAATTTCACTATAATGTGTCTAGGAATGGGTCTCTTTTCATTTATCTGGCTTGAGATATGTTGTAGTTCTTTATTGGAATCATGCTTTTCATCGTCCTGGAAAATTCACAACCTTTATCTCTTTAAAATTTCCTTTGTTCCATTTTCTTTATTTTCCCTCGCTGGTATTCCACTTGAATATATCTTAAACTCAATTATTCACTCCTGTGTACCTCTGAATACCTCTTTCATATTCTCCATCTTGTCTTTAAATTTTTGGTAATTTCTTTGTATGCATTTTCCATGTCATGAATTCTCCTTTCAGTCAGCATGATTCTCTGCTTTTTAACCCATCCATTAAGTATTTTATTTCAACAACCTTATTTTAACATCAAGTTCAGTTTATTTTTCTTTCAAATTTATCTGTTGATTCTTGATGTCCTCTTGTTGCTTTCTTATCATTGAAACAGTACTCTTATTTCTTGAAACATTTTTGGCCATAGATGCTCTGTATTCTGTATCTGAAAGTACCAGTGTTTACATACTTCGAGGGTCTAACCCTCACTTTTGCTTTTTGTTTTTGTTTGTTTGTTTGTTTTTTGTTTGTCTTTCATTCATAGTGTCTCCCCTTCAGGTGTGCTTAGTGATCTTTTCCTGTGAACCCTATGTTTTGATCTTCATCTGTGGGACTCCTTTAGACCTAATTTGTGGATATACTTCCTTAAAAGAGATTTTATTTTCTGTAGTCAAGAGCTGTACCCAGTCTGTCACCATTCTCGAGAGGTGTTAGTTTTTCACAAAAGTCCTAGGCTCTACTTTGTTTGCTGGCCCAAGTCTTAGTATCTTGATAGGAGTACTTCAACTCGCTTTTCTTTTAGGATATTTTGTACCTCCCCTCTTTCTATTGCTCTGACCTCAGCTAAAAACCACCAAAGGTTTTTGGTGAACAGTGAAATTCTCCTTTGAGTTCCTATAACTTGTGAGACCAGGGATGCCTTGAGAATGTGCCCCATTCAGCAATATAGTTGTTCTGAATTAATGAGGCTCCCTAAGAGCTTTTCAGTAGCTGTAATGCTAGAAAGAAAAGTCATGTGGTTGCTTTTTAAATATTAATCTTTTTTTAAAGATTTTATTTATTTGACAGAGAGAGAGAGATCACAAGTAGGCAGAGAGGCAGGAGGAGAGAGAGGGGTCACAAGTAGGCAGAGGCAGGAGGAGAGAGAGGGGTCACAAGTAGGCAGAGGCAGGTGGAGAGAGAGGGAGAAACAGGCTTCCTGCCAAGCAGAGAGCATGGTGCAGGGCTCCATCCCAGGACCCTGAGACCATGACCTGAGCTGAAGGCAGAGGCTTAACCCATTAAGCCACCCAGCACCCCTAAATATTAATCTTGAAAGCTAATTGTTCTTAGTGTAAAAAATGCCTTTTTATCTTTAATTCAACTATTTAATCTAAATTCTTTTAGAATTTATACACAGTCATGTTTCTTAACAAATAATGGCAGTATTTTTTTTCCTTTCCAATCCTTACAACTTTTAATTCATTTTATTCTCTTACTCTACTGACTAGAACCTTTATTACAGTAATAAATACAAGAGCTGTTAGTGGGTATCCTTTTCTTGTTCATCTTCTTCAAGGAAATGCTTTCCATGTTTCTTCACTAAGTATAATCTTTGCTGCAATGCATGTGTGCATGTGTACCTGTATGTGGAATAGTTAATTATTTTTTTAGCATTTATTTATTTATTTAACATATAATGTATTATGTGTTTCAGGGGTACAGGTCTGTGATTCACCAGTCTTACACAATTCACAGTGCTCACCATAGCACAAACCTCCCCAGTGTCCATCACCCAGCCACCCCATCCCTCCACTCCACTCCAGCAACCCTCAGTTTGTTTCCTGAGATTAAGAGTCTCTCATGGTCTGTCTCTCTCTCTGGATTCGTCTTGTTTCATTTTTCTTCTCTTCCCCCATGATCCTCTGCCTTGTTTCTCAAATTAATTCTTATTAGAGAAGTTAGAGCATTGTAAGATTTTAATTTGATCTTGAAAATGAGTAGGTTGAGGTATGTCATAGCTATATGGCATGTACTAACTATATTACATTGATTAATGAAAGAGAAATTTGGAAGGGATGATAAAATTTTTTCTCTTGTTTGCATATTTTTCATTCATTTGTATATCCAAGCATAACATAGCTAAGCCCCTAATTTTTTTCCCTAGTTTTTTTTTTAAGATTTTATTTGTTATTTGACAGAGAGAAACACAGAGAGAGGGAACACAAGCAGGGGGAGTGGGAGAGGGAGAAGCAGGCCCCCCTTGAAGCAGGAAGCCTTATGTGGGGCTTGATCCCAGCACCCTGGGACCATGATCTGAGCCGAACACAGATGCTTGAGGACTGAGCCACCCAGGCACCCCATAGCTTTCTTGTTTCTTTTTGTAATTGATATATGCATGACCTTTCTCTGTAATTCTAATGTCAGGCAAAATTAGTATACTAGAGCTCAAAAGTTCATGAAGTTAGGGTCTTTCAGGGAGGAGTAGTGATGGGGTAGAGTTGATTAATTTTTTTCATTCTTTTTTTGCAAAATTTCTACTTTTGCTCAGTTATCCTGATCAGGAACAGGTACATTCCAGCCTTTAGCAATAAGAACCTCATCAGCTCTTGAATTCAGTGAACCAGAGAGATATTTTTAGATATGTGTTATTTGCTTAGCCCTCAACCCCCTGTGTTCCCTTTGTCTCTATGTGTTACCATGTAGTTCTTCATGCTACCAATATCTTTCTCCTCACTCTTGATTGGATGAGGGTGGCTGCTGGCTTAAACATATTTTCTTTTTTGAAAATTGAGAACTGGAATCCAGAGAAAGCCAGACATTTTCTCTTTTTTTTCTTTTTTATTTTTCAGACACTCTCTCTTTAAATGGATGAACTTGAAACTTACACATTTAGTAACAATGACATGGCCATCTGTATCCACTATGGGAATCAGGGATAAGAGAAGAAGATTTTGTAGAGGAGGAGAGAAGAATTCAGAGAGAAGTTGAGTTGACTGATGGAAAGAAAGAACTGCTAGGGTTACTGACAGATCCTTCTTTATTACACCAGCTGCCCTACAACCTTTGGATTTATGAGACACCTCCATATCCTTATTATTACTAGTTTTTCCTTTTTGCAAAGACCTTATGGGACCACAGGCTTAAGCATCTAATATACCTACATTTAAATTCTAGTTTAGTGACCCTGAGCAAGTTACTTCATCTCTGTAAGCCTCAGTTTCTGCATCGGTAAAATTGGAATAATGACTTCTACTTTTGAAAGTTCTTATGAGTATCTGAGCTAATGGAAGTAGTACAACTGACTCAGAGTACATTTAAAAAAAATAATAGTTATTACTTTTAAAGTTATTTTCCCAGTCCCATAAGATGTCTGATAGTGCACTTTTTGTATTTTTTTTTCCCCCACACATCCTAGTCTGCTTGTGTTTTTGCTTCTTGGTTGTTTATCCTGTCTTCCCATTGGGTTTCAAACTTCCTGACTGGATTAATTCTAACATGTGCTTCTTTATACCCTATTAGAAACCATCCCAGAGTTTATGCTTAATAAATAATTATTGAATAGGATTAATACTTTTGGAATTTTTTGTCAGAAAAGACCAAAAGAGCCAAGAGTAGATCACTTTACCTATTATTTATGATTACTTGCTTTATAAAACTAGCCAGCCTTCTCTTCTAAAGAACTGCCCTTAAGTGATAGTTCTTTTGCTTGGATAAGCCCCTGAAGACTCAATGTTATTTCAGTTATAGTTTTTCTAATCAGATCCTATGGAGGAGCTCCCAATATACAAAACAGATTTAAGCAGAGGCATTGTGACTGAACAGGAAAGAGAAACCTCAAGCCCCATATCGCATTCTCATGGTATGCCAGAAGGCACCTGAAGGCTCTTTGAAATCTTTGAATCATTGAAAAGATTTTAAAAACTATTACTTTAGATTATTTAGGGTAGTCTGTGTAACCAATGGCTGTCATAGGTTTTTACTGAATTAAAAAGATGTGGAACCAAAGGAGCTAGATGCCATAACCCTCCCCAGAATGAATATGAAGGTTTTAAAAAGCTTCAGGGCATTGTTGTCAAGCTTGTTACAATTGATGGTATAGAAACTTTGGGCCACTATTACAGGTAAGAATGGTTTTGATGAGGTAGGATGGAAAATGTTTGGGGCTTAACATCAAAAGACATGAGTTTGAATTCTCTTGTTTTTTCTTACTGGCCAGTGATGTGAGGCATCTCTGCAGTCTTACCAAGTCTCAACTGCATCTCTGCAGTCTTACCAAGTCTCAACTGCAAATTGGGAATTCTCATCCCCACCTACTTGACAGGTCTGTGAGCTCAGGTGACAGAGAGATAAATTAGTTTTATAACCTGAAAAAAATAGTATTATGTAAATATGACACATTTTTAGTAATAGGATTAAGAAACTAAAGAAAAAAATAAAATATATTGAATTAATGACTTCCTCTAAGCTCTATTTTCATCTTGTGACTTGGTGTACACATATTTCTTTTTATTTTCATTAAGAGAAAAATTCAGATAATCATAGTATCAATACAGACCTTCCTGTTAGACTGGAGGTTTCTTGTTTCTCCAACAAGTCTTTACGTTTTGGTTATATCTTTCATATTGACCAGATATTAAAAGCACATTGTAAACTTCTGCTTCTGAAAACATGAAACAAACATATTTCTAAGTCTCCCATTAAGTACAGCTAAAAACCCTGGATATTATTTGTAAAACAAACAATGCTCTGAAGAGTGGAGGGGATAAGGCAGACTGGTTAGGGACCTTGTGATCCTAGGAAGGATATGGTGGTGAGTTTCCTAGGCTTTCCTTTTGCTTCATAAATCCCAGACTCAGTACTGGAGAAACTGGCAATCTGGAAATGCCAACAGACACAGACAAAAAGAACTGAAGACTGTTCTTTCTAGCCAGAGGACCTAGAAAGAGACAGCCTAGCAAGGCAGAAAGCTTTCTGATGGTATGTTAGTTTGCTTGTGTTGCTATGACAGAGTACCACAGACTGGGTAGCTTATGCAACTGCAGTGCATTGTTTTATAGTTCTAAAAGTTAGAATTTGAAAATCAAGGTGTTGGCAGGATTGGTTTTATCTGAGCTGTGAAGGAAGCCTCTGTTCCAGCCCTCTCTCCTTGGTTGTAAGTGACCATCTCTCTCTGTCTTGTCATATTTTCTTTCCCCTGTGCATGCCTCTTTGTCTAAATTTCCCCTTTTTATAAGTATACCAGTCATGTTGGATTAGGGTCCATCTTAATGACCTCATTTTAACTTGATCATCTTTGTAAAGACCTTATCTCCAAATAAGATAATGTTCTGAGGTACTGTGGGGTTAGGACTTCAACACAGGAATTTGAGGATGCTATAATTCAACTCATAACAGTAACTGCTCTAGTCCAGCCAAACGTCACAGAAAAATCTTTGGTCTTAGCCCATTTCCCATCAACAAAGGCCCAGTGGAAAGATTATACTTCTGCCTTTGCCCAACTATAAGGAAGTGTGATTCCTCCCTCCTTCGCAGCGGTGAAGACCACATGGGGCTTGCTAGGACTTTCATCCTTATACAGGGATAATCAGGTACCCCTCTGCTCTCCTCATTATGATGGTTTCAGAGAAGGCCTAGTGAAGAGTCACGTTAACTGTTTGCTCAGCAGGAGCAAGGTATCCCCAGAGGCCATGTGGGGGACAAGTAATGATCAGCAGAGGCCTGATGGGGAAGTCTTAATTCTTACTTATACTCAGTAGTAGGAAGAAACTTTCTTGCTGTCAGTGGAGGCTGAGTGGAGAACATGGACTTTAGCTCTCACTTGGCAGTAATGAGGTGGCATCCCCACTTCCCTGCTGCAGCTGTATCAGAGGAGACCTACTAAAACAGAAAATTTTTTTAAAAAGATGTATTTTTTTATTTATTAGAAAGAGAGAGCACGTGAGTTGGGGGGGGGCAGAGAGAGAAGGAGAGAGATAGAATCTCAAGCAGACTCTCTACTGAGCACAGAGCCCAGTGCAGGGGTTGATCCCACGACCCTGAGATCACTACATGTGTGGAAATCAAGAGTCAGATGCTTAACTCATTGAGCCACCTAGTTGCCTCTTAAATAGAAGATTTAATTGTGATCTACTCTTCTAACATAATATCCAGAATGTCAAAGTATCAATCAAAAATCACTTCTCATACAAATAACCAGATCTTCACTTTGATGAGAAAAGACAAGAAATACAGCTACTGAGATGACACAGATGTTAGAATTACCTAATGAGGGTTTTTAAACAACCATCCTAAAAATGCTTCAGTGAGCCCTTAGGAGCATGTTTGAAACAAGTGAAAATACAGGAAGTCTCAGCACAGAAATAAAAGATAAAAAGAAGAACCAAATAAAAATTTGAGAACTAAAAAAATACAACAATGGAAATAAAAAAGTCAGTGGATGGACTCAACAACAGAATGAAGGGGAGAAAGGAAACAATAAATTTGAAACTAGAACAGTAGAAATGACCCAGTCTGAACAATACAGAGAAAAGAGACTGAATGACAACAACAACAAACAAACATTCAGGGACATATAGGAGTATAACAGAAGATCTAATGTTTGGATCATTGAAGTCTCAGAAGGAGAAGAAAATAAGGGGAGGATTTAAAAGGTACTTTAATAAATGGCCAAAGATTCCCCAAATTTTGCAAAACACATGAACCTAGAGACCCTAGAAGCTGAGTGAACTTGGGACAGGATAAATCTGAATAAACTCACATTAAAGCACATTGTACTTGAACTTTTGAAAACTAAAGACAAAGTACAGAACTTGAAAGCATCCAGAGGGGAGCAATACATTATCAATAGGAAAAACTGTTTGAATGACAGAGTATTTTTCATCAGAGATCACAGACCCAGAATGAAGTGGTACAAGGTTTTCAAGTCCTGAAAGAACAGTGAACTCATTCCATTTCCAGTAAAATGTTCTTCAGCAATGAAGGGGAAATCAAGATTTTCTTAGATAAAGAAAAGCTAAGGAAGACAGCTAAGTTACCAGAATAATGACCAAAGGCAGTTTTCTAAAAAGAAATGAAAAAGGAAGGACTCTTAGAACATCAGGAAGGAAGGAAGAAGGAATAGTAGAAGAATCATAAGTACAAATGCAGTAGACTTTTGAACTTTCTTATATATGATATAATATATATGATGGTTGAAGCAAAAAAAAAAAAGTAACACTGTTGAGTGTGTTTCTCAATCTATGTAGGGTTAATATTTAAGACCATTACTTTACAAACAAGGAGGCTAAAAGCTTGTAAAGTGACATAAGGTTTCTAGACCATTTGAACTGGTGAAACATCAGTAGATTATGATAAATTACATTTGTGTCTGTATAAAATTTAATACCCTAGAGCAACACTAAAAAAACTATACAGAGAGATATACTTCCAAACAAAAAACCCCTAAGGGTTAGTCAAAAGTGAATGAAAAAATTGTACAGGTAAGAAAGGCAAGTAAAAGGAAACAGAGAAGGAAAGAAAACAAAAAAGAAAATGGCAGACTTAAATCCTAACATAATAATTACATTAAATGTGAATAGACTACATTCACCAAATAAAAAAGAGATTGGCAGAGCTTATATAAAAAAATTATACAACTATATGCTGTCCAAAAAAAACTCATTCAAATGTTATAGTTAGGTTAAAAGTAAATTGGAGGGGGCACCTGGGTGGCTCAGTGGGTTAAGCCTCTGCCTTCGGCTTAGGTCATGATCTCAGGGACCCAGGATCGAGCCCCACATCCAGCTCTTTGCTTTGGCGGGGAGCCTGCTTCCCCTTCTCCTTCTGCCTGCCTCTCTGCCTACTTGTGATCTCTCTCTCTGTCAAATAAATAATTAAAATCTTAAAAAAAAAAAGTAAATGGGAGGAAAAGGATATAAAAAAGCAATAGTGGCTGAGTTAGATAAAGTAGATGTCAGGGCAAATAAAATTATCAGAGACAGACATTATATAATGATGAGAAGATCAGTTCACCAAGAAGACATAGCAATGCTAAATTGTATATGTACCAAGTAACACGTTAGCCAAATGTATAAAGCAAAAACTGATAAAACTGAAGGACAGATAGACAAATTGAAAGTTATAATTGGAGGCTTCAACACCATTCTCTCAACAGTTAATGGAACAACTAGACAGAAAATGATCAAGAATATTAAAAAACACACCATTAAGCAACAAGATGTAATTAATGTTTATAAAACATTGTTTCAATGGTGGCAGAATACACATTCTGTGCAAGTGCCAGTGGGACATATGCCAAGATAGACCATATTCTGGCCCATAAAACAAACCTCAGCAAATTTAAAAAGAATTGAAATCATTCAGAGTGTGTCCTCTTACCACAATGGTATCAAACTAGAAATCAGTAACAAAGGTGACAGGAAAATCTCCAAACACTTGGAAACTAAACAATACATTTCTGAATAATCTGTGGACAAAGAGAAGTGTCAAATAAAGTTAAAAAAATACATGGAAGTGGATGAAAATAAGTGCAACACATCAAAACTTGTGGGACACAGCTAAGGCACTGCTGAGAGGAAAAGGTATAGCACTAAATGTTTACGTAAGAAAAGGGGCAAAATATCAACATCAATAATCTAAGCTCATACTTCAATGAAAAAGAAAATCAAATCCAGTATGAGCAAAAATAGGAAATAATGTACACACAAGCAAAAATCATGGACCTGAAAAGCAGAAAAATGTAGAGAAAATCAATAAAACGAAAAGCTGGTCCTTTGGAAAGATCAATAAAATTGACAAAACTCTAGTAAGAATGGCAAAGGAAGAAAGAGAAGACACAAATTACTAATATCGGGAATTAAAACAGGGGTATCACTATACCCCACAGACATCTTAAAGATAATTTAAAAAGAAGTATTTTGGGGGCACCTGGGTGGCTCAGTGGGTTAAAGCCTCTGCCTTCGGCTCAGGTCATGATCTCAGGGTCTTGGGATCGAGCCCCGCATGGGGCTCTCTGCTCAGCGGGGAGCCTGCTTCCCCCTCTCTCTCTGCCTGCCTCTCTGCCTACTTGTGATCTCTGTCTGTCAAATAAATAAATAAAAATTAAAAAAAAAAGTATTTTGACTCTGTAACTATAAATTTGACACCAAACAAAACTCAAATAGATGATTTCAAGAGATCATCAACTTTTTTTTTTTAAATAAGATTTTATTTATTCATTTGACAGAGATCACGAGTAGGCAGAGGAGAGGCAGGCAGAGAGAGAGGAAGGGAAGCAGGCTCCCCGCTGAGCAGAGAGCCCAATGCGGGAGCTCAGTCCCAGGACCCTGAGATCATGACCTGAGCTGAAGGCAGAGGCTTTAACCCACTGAGCCACCCAGGCGCCCCAAGAGATCATCAACTCTTAAGGACACTGAATTTTTTTTTTTTTAAGGACACTGAATTTTTAATTTAAAACCTCCTGAAAAAGAAATCTCCAGGCCCAGATGCTTTCACTGGATAATTCTACCAGATGGTCAAAGAAGACTGAACTCCAATTCTTCAGTCTCTTAGAGAAAATAAAAGAGGAGGGAACACTCCCCAGCTATGAAGTCAGTATCACCCTGATATCAAAGACAGAAAGACAGAAAGGAAGAAAGAATGAATGAATGAATGAATTACAGACCAACGAAAAAGAATCCCATAAAACTCAGAATAGAGTTTTGATAGAGTACCTCTACAAGAAACATCCAGCTAGCCTCATACATGATGGTCAGAACTGAATGCTTTCCCTTCAGATCAGGAACAGCACAAGGATGCCCAGTCTCACTGTTGCTATTCAGCAGTAGTACTATAAGTTGTAGTCAGGGCAATATGGAAAGGAAATAAAAAAGGTATATATGAAGCAGAAAGGAAGACAAAAAGCCTCTTTGTACTTACAGATGACATGATTGTATAGAGTATCTCAAGAATCGATTTGAAAAAAAACCCTCTTAGTACCAGTAAGTGAATTCAGAAAGATCTCTGGATACAAGCAACATACAAAATCAATTTTATTATATACTAGCAAAGAACACATGGAAACTGAAATTTAAAATACAACACCATTGAGAGAATGAGAAGACAGGCCACAGACTGGGAGAAAATATTTGCTAAGCACATGTCTGATAAAGGTCTAATATCCAGAATATCTGGACACTCTTAAATCTCAACACTAGGAAAACAAACAACCCAATTAAATAGTGGGCCAATGGTCTGAACAGATATCTCACTAAAGATGATGTCCAGATGGCAAATAAACATATGAAAAGATGCTCAATGTCATTATCATTAGAATTGAGAATTAGAACAACAATGAAATACCACTACACACCTATTAGAATGACTAAAATCCAAAACTCTGAGAATGCCAAATGCTAGTAAGGATGTGGAGCACTAGGAACTCTCATTCGTGTGTGGTGGGTATGCAAGATAGTACAGCCACTTTGGAAGACAGTGTGGTAGTTTCTCTGAAAACTAAACATAGTTTTATCATGGGATCCAGCAGTCATGCTTCTTTGCATTTATCCAAATGAGTTAAAAACTTAAATACAGAAAAAATCTGCACAAAAATATTTATAGTAGCTTTGTTCAGAATTGTTAAAACTTGATGTAGGTGAGTAGGTAAACAAACTATGGAAAATCCATAAGGTGGAATATTGATATTCAGTGATAAAGAACTAGAAAGCTGGGGTGCCTGTGTGTCTTAGTCATTAAGCATCTGTGTTTGGCTGAGGTCATGGTCCCAGAATCCTGGGATGGAGCCCCACATCAGGCTCTCTGCTCTGCGAGCCTGCTTCTCCCTCTCCATCTGCCTGCTGCTCCCCCTGATGTGCTCTCTGTCAAATAGATAAATAAAATCTTAAAAAAATGAAGAACTAGAAAGCTAAGAAAAGATAAGAAAAAAGCTCAATTTGTATTGCTGAGTAAAAGAAGCTAGTCTGAAAAGTGTGCTATTGTATGATTCCAACTATATGATGTCTTGGAAAAGGGAAAACTAAGAAGACAGTGAAAAGATGAGGTGGGATGGCTGGGAATACTGAGACTAATGGGACCCCTTTCCATGTGGTCTTTCATTTTGTAGAAGGTAAATCCTGCACTGGACAGTGTCTGTCCTCAATAGCAAAAAAGAGAAGGTACTTTCTGAGCCTCTGAATGCATCATGTTTCATTCATACACAGTCTAAAGCATCCATTGGCTTGGGTGATGTTCAAGGCCAGATTTAAGGAGGGAGAAGAAATCGTTTTCACCCTGGAATGGAGAAGCTGCAAAGTCATGGAAAGAGGTGTGGGTATGAGAAAGGAGCAATTTGTGGCTTCTTTACATTCTACCACATGGGATGATGGTGAGAATCTTAGCCCATGTGATGCAAACAATTCACCATCCAGACACTCAGCATGGCTATAAGTTTCATGGAGTTGGAGGTGGCCTTCATCACTGGAAAGAAAATTCTTTTTTTTTTTTTTTAAGATTTTATTTATTTATTTGACAGACAAAGATTACAAGTAGGCAGAGAGGCAGGCAGAGAGAGAGAGAGAGAGAGAGAGAGAGAGGAAGAAGCAGGCTCTCTGCTGAGCAGAGAGCCCGATTCGGGGCTCGATCCCAGGACCCTGAGACCATGACCTGAGCCAAAGGCAGAGGATTAACCCACTGAGCCACCCAGGTGCCCCTGGAAAGAAAATTCTTATCTTTTGTGGTAGGCATCACCAGCTGTAATTTGCCACTTTAATACTGTGCCATTTATTAAACTATTGTCTTTTATCTCCAAACCCAAATTTATATATGCTGCTTTGTGATTCTGGGGGCCAAAACCCTACAAATTCCATTTTTTGTTTTGCTAGGTTTGCCTTAAGCTCTGCCAGTAGAGACCACCAGAAAAGATCCCGAAAGTCTGGAGAGGAAGAAATGACATACTCCTATGTTCTGCTTCTTAGGGACTTCCTATAAGCTTTTGTTCCAGTAGGCATCCCTCCAGCACCATTTTATCACCCTGTTCATGGAAGTTGCTTCCTATAGTAGCAGTTGAATCCCATTTGCAGTTTTCCTAACATCTTCAGAGCCTGTCTTTTTCATCAGGCCCTGCTCAGATAAACTAGTACCAGCCACTTATTACCCCCCTCTTCAGAGAACTGAGTTTGGCCTCTCCTCCAAACCTCTCAGTTTTAATAATTCCAACCTTTTCCCTTTATTCTTTCAGTCTTTGGAGCACTTGATATTTCTTTAATAACTTAAGGTTCTTTTGGTTTTTTAGTTAGCTGATTAGAATTTTTATATCAGTTAACAACTCTTTATATTAAATTTTCTTTGTGACATGAACTGGTGTAGTTTGTTTTCTGCCTAAACCTTGACCAGGTAGGGAGAGGAAGATAAGAAGGAAAGCTGGCTTGAAATGTACAAGGCACTACTTGTTTTCTGCCATTAGTTGCCTAAGTTCAATTATAAAATTCTTAAGACATTGTTTTTCTTACTTATTGAGGCTTGGAAACCTTGATAGTGAAACTTGAATAGTACGAGAAAAGGAAAGTTATAGACTGTCTCTTTAATGGATGCAGAGTCAAGGGCAGAGTATTAGCAAACCAAATCTAGTACTAGATATTATTAGCAAACCAAATCTAGCACTAGATATTATTTTATGGCCTGGGCTTGTTTCTGGAGTGGTATGTTGGTTTAACATAATAAATCAATTGATATATAATTATATATTATATAATGAAAGGGAAAAATGATATTATCATCTTAATAGATATAGAATGATAAAATTCATTATATCCACTGTGAAAATTTTTAGCATACTAGAACTAGAAAGAAACATTCTTTTTTAAAATTTTTATATAAACATATAACCCCACCACCCTCTCCCAAGCCCCCGCCCACCCCCCTCCGTTTGTTTTATGACATTAAGAATCTCTTTTGGTTTGTCTCCCTCCTGATCCCATCTTGTTTCCTTTATTCTTTTCCTACCCCCTTAACCCCCACCCCTATTGCATCTCCACTTCCTCATGTCAGGGAGATCATATGATAGTTG
Organism: Taxidea taxus jeffersonii; assembly: GCA_003697995.1. Taxonomy (NCBI): domain Eukaryota; kingdom Metazoa; phylum Chordata; class Mammalia; order Carnivora; family Mustelidae; genus Taxidea; species Taxidea taxus. Next base: position 7,158 of record RCUC01127084.1, on the reverse strand, counting down.
TCTTTCTCCGATTGATTTATTTCGCTAAGCATAATACCCTCCAGTTCCATCCACGTCATCGCAAATGGCAAGATTTCATTTCTTTTGATGGCTTCATAGTATTCCATTGTATATATATACTACATTAGAAAGAAACATTCTTTATCTGACAACTAATATCTAAAAACCTCCAACAAACAGCCTCATTAATGGATAAACAATACAAATCTTTCGAGATCAGGAAAAAGATAAAAGTCCCTATCATCTCTGGCCTTCAACATGGCAATGGACTTTCTAAGCCAGTGCAATAAAGCAGGAAAAGGAAATAAACAGTATAGGATTGTGAAGGAGGAAATAACAATATTTATTATTATTCTTCATAGCTGATATGATTGTGATATAGAAAACGCATAAGAATCAATTGACAAATCATTAAAATTAAGATAATTTAAAATTTTAATTTAAATTTAATTAAAATTAAAACTTTAATTTGTTTATATGTATATGTATTAATATGTATTTAATATGTATTAAAACTTTAATTTTAATTTAGATTTAATTAAAATTAAATTTTTAAAATTAAAATTTAATTTTTAATTAAGATTAATAGAATTAATAGAATTTAACAAGGTTGCTGGAAACAAAATCAATATGGAAAAATGAACTACATTTCTATATATTAACAATAAGTAGAAAACACATTTTAATTTTTTTTTTTAAGATTTTATTTATTTATTTATTAGAGAGAGAGCGTGCACACAAGCTCAGGCAGACAGAGTGGCAGGCAGAGGGAGAAGCAGGCTCCCTGCTGAGCAAGGAGCCGGATGTGGGACTCGATCCCAGGACTCCGGGATCATGACCTGAGCCGAAGGCAGCTGCTTAACCAACTGAGCCACCCAGGCGTCCCAGAAAACACATTTTAAAATATGTATCATTTCTGGCATGTCTAACTCATGATTTTGGCTTACGTTGTGATCTCAGGGTCGTGAGCTTGAACCCTGCTTTGGGCTCCATGCTGGGTGTGGACCCTGTTTAAGATTTCCTCTTGGCCCTTCCTCTCGTCCGTGTATGTGTGTGTGTGCATGCATATACACATTTGCTCTCTCTCTCTCTGTCACACACACACACACACTCCAAGAGTACAAAAATATGAAGAAACTAGGAACAAATCTAACTAAAGTTGTGTAAAGTCTCGCTAATCTTAAAGTGAATATCTTAACAATATGAGAAAGTATTTAAATAAATAAGTATAGCATGTTCATGAAATATAACAGTTCCCTGAAAATTAAAGCTTCAGTGCAGGCTCAATCAGCAACTCAACTTAATCTCAACCTAAAAAAATAAATTTAGGGGCACCTGGATGGCTTAGTAGGTTAGCATCTGCCTTCGACTAAGGTCATGGTCCTGGGGTCTTGGGATCAAGTCCTGTTCTTCTCCTTCTCCTTCTGTCTTCCTCTTCCTTTCCTTCTGCCTGCTTCTCTCTCTCCTTCTGCCTGCTGTTCCCCCTGCTTGTGCTGTCCCTCTTTGTGTCAAATAAATAAATAAAGTATTTTTAAAAATAAAGAAAGAAACATACAGAAATACAAGGAGTAAAGTATTGCCAAGAGTCTTTTAACCAACTGAGCCACCCAGATGCCCCTTGCCAAGAGCCTTTTAAAGAAAAACATAGTTGGGACTTCTTACCAGATGTCAAGGTACGTTAAAAAGCCACACTGATCCAGTTTAGTAATGGTATAGGTAAAAAGAGCCCAGTGGAACAGAAAAGAAAACCAAGAAATAGAGTAGGTCATATGTATACATTAGATAAATAACAGAAATGGCTTTATAGATCAGTGAGGAAAGGACAGACTTTCCAGTAAGTGGTTTTGGGAAAATTGGTTATTTATATGGAAAAAATAAATGAAGTTGAACCTTTGGCTCATAATATACAGATAACTCCAGGTGGAACAAAGACCTAAAGATATAAAAGGGTAAGTAATAAAGCTTTCAGAAAGATATTTTAGAAGATAATTGGGGGAAAATTTCTTAAACAAGGCACAAAAGGACTAACTGTAAGAATAATAAATAGAACTGCATTAAAATTAACAACTTCTGTTTATCATGAGGTACCATAAAGAGAATGAGAAGAAAACCCATCTGATTGAAAAGATACTTACAACACATACTGACAAAAGAGTACTATCCAGAACATATAAAGAATTCTGGCAAATGAATAAGGAAAAGGCTAATACAATAAGAAAATGAATGAGAAATCTGGACCCTTTAAGCAAAAGAGCAAATCCAATAAACATATGAAAAAATGCTTAATCCCACTGGTAATCAGGTCATTACAAATTAAAACCCTCAAGAGGTATCATTGCACACCAAACAACTTATCAACATTTTAAAAATTTGGCAAAGATGAAGATCATTGGGAACTTTGCTGATGAGAGTGTTAATTGAGACCACCATATTGGAGAAGAGTTGGGTTTAATTGGTTAAGTTGAACTCACTTTATACACTTTAACATCCTCACTCCTGGCTACATATATATATACTCTAGAAGAAATCTTGTTCATAAGTACTAGGATACATTAACAAGAATGTTCATACTATAACTGTTGATAATAGCCCCAAACTAGATAAATGAAATGTCTGTCAGCAAAAACTGGTCAATAAAGACTGATATATTCATAAAATGGAATACTGCAGAACAACAAAAATGATTGGACCATGACTGCACATGACTGAATTGGTGAATCTTCTAATATTGAGCAAATGAAACAAGCTCTAAAGAATAAGGACTCTAACAAGATGGGATCAGGAGGGAGACAAACCAAAGAGACTCTTAATGTCATAAACTGAGGGGGGCTGGGGGGAAGAGTGTAGGGAGAGGGTGGTGGGGTTATGGACATTGGGGAGGGTATGTGCTATGGTAAGGACTGTGACGTGTGTAAACCTGGCGATTCACAGACCTGTACCCCTGGGGCTAATAATACATTATATGTTTATTAAAAAATAAAAAAAATAATAAAAAAGAATAAGGACTCTATTAGCATAAAACCAGGCAAAATTAAAATCTTGTTAGGATTAATATGCAGATAGAAAAATATATGAGAAAAAGGTCAGGACAGTGGGAACCTCTTACAGGGCTGTGAGAAGGAAAGGGAGGCATAGAGTGGTTTCTAAAGTGTTGGCAAAGTTCTGCTGCTCCACTTGCTTGAAGGTTATATGGGTGTTTGTTTTATGATTTTTCTTTGAACTGTACATCTGTATTTACACTATTTTGTATATATATGTGCAGTATGTTCCATGGTTAAAAAATACATTTTTTTCTCAGAGTATTTAATATAGCAATTGCAGAAAAGGAAATGAGAACCTGGAAGCTACAAAGGTTACTTTTTTTTTTTTAAAGATTATTTATTTGACAGAGAGAGATAGAGATCACAAGTAGGCAGAGAGGCAGGCAGAGAGAGAGGGGGGAAGAAGGCTCCCTGCTGAGCAGAGAGCCTGATGCAGGACTCAATCCCAGGACCCTGAGATCATGACCTGAGCTGAAGGCAGAGGCTTAATCCACTGAGCCACCCAGGCGCCCCAACCTCAAAGGTTACTTTTAAATGTTGCTTCTTTAGGAAAAAAAGTAGTATTGTTGCTCCTTGTACACAAATGTTTATGTTAAGTATCATTATTAATCAGTGTTAAGTTAGTTCATCATAGATTTGGCATAGTGTTATATTAAAAATTCATGAGATATCCTTTCTAGAACACTACTTTCATGGTTCTCAGAGGCTGAGCTTCACTGCCTAATGTATATTTTAGGGTTGTCACCATCATGGAAAATATTGACCAAAATCCTTAAAAAAGACTTGTATGGGGGCTGAGAATGCCCCACAATGCATTGCTAAGAGCACCCCTACATTTATAACCCTGAATGAAACTCCCATTTTGCCATTTTAACATCAAAGCTTTGCTTTGGGGTACAAAATTTCCACATTAAAAAAAAAGGCAACAAAACAGCAATTATGTAAATTGAATGGAAGAAAACCAGTGTCCTGTTTGAGGTAATTTTCCTCATAATGAGTGTTAGGGGAAGAGGAGAATGGGAAGGACTGGAGGTTAAAAATGGGAAATTGTGTATGTGTATGTAATAAGCTTGCACAGAAAGCAGATGCACGGTGTGGAAGTCATGTATAGAGGCAATAATCTGTGACAGAAAGATTTACATAATATTCTTTCAGGGCAAGTTCCCCATTTTGAAAAGATGGTGAAATGCAGGCGGCAGGCCCGACTGTAATGAATCTAAATCAGGTAAATAATTTGCACTCTCAGATTAGGCTCCCCCTACCTCCAGTCCACACTTGGCTAATGGATCTATTACAGCTTAGAGGGAAAAGAGAACTGAAGTTACCTTGACATGGGCGTGTGACATAAGGGAAAACATTGCATTTTGAAAGGCAAAATGGTACTGATAGTCACAATTTTGATTCTTGCAGATCATAATTAATAATTGGTGAATTTATAAATGGAAGATAAGTTTCCCTAAATCATCAAAGGAGTGTTGTTTTAAACACACACACACACAAACACACACACACACCCTCAAAACTGGCTCAGAGGACTCCAGATTTAATGGGATGCTGATTCTCCCTGCACTAGGTTCATGCCATAAGATGAACATTATGTTAAACATATATCAGTAACCCTTTCTCTCTTCTCCCCTTTAACAGTAAATTCCCATTAGGTACTGGGATGCCTTTTGGCTAAAGAAGGAAAACCAAGAACACAAGATGCTGTTCACCTCACGTGATGTCACTCAAAATTGGATAGGAATGAGATCCAAGTGCCTTATTTCCTTTACATGTGATGACAGTTCCTACATTTTAAGCTTTCCCTGCTTGTATTTATAAATACCTCTCTTATCTGTTATGCTATTATAATTCACATAATTCTGAGTGAGTGACTTTTCCTTTGCTTATAAATTGCAGCTGGAGGTCTTTTTCGTGTGTGTGGGTGCATCTGATGCAGGGAGGCTAATAGATTTGACTCCAGAAGCCCCTGATACCAGGCTTACAGTTTCTAACTTTTTACCGTGTAGTAGTCACAAGCTGTTGTGAAGTCTTGACTTGGATACTTAATATCCTGTCTCTATTACACAATTTTCAATTAACCTACAAACCTCTTAGTTAGTGTAATGCTTAACTAGAGCTAGAGTAATTAACTGCCTATAATTACTACACAAAGCAATTTAAAATATTGTTTCACATATATGAGAATTTAAAAAAATCCTTAAGACTTTTTTTTCTCCTTTGAACATTGTACATGAATGGTATTGTTCATTGTAGGTACACGGTATTTCTTTTTTGAGGTAAACACAAAACATTGAAAGGGAAACAAATCATAGAATATATCCCAGATACCAGCAGTGCTGTGTGTTTTCAATCTTTTCACTTTTCTTTCAGGTCATCAATGTGGGTACCAGAATAAGGTAGGCAAAGGAAGAGAATTCTAATGTGGTTTAAAAAATACATAGTTTATTTGTTGAGGGATCTGATTTGCCAAGGCACATCTCTGTTTCAGATGCAGGCAATCATCAATTATCGCTACATGTTTATCATCATAAAATGCCTATTTTGACTTTTTTAAGGAAAGCAAAAATTTATATATGTACACACACACACACACATGCACGCACACATAAAGGGCAGCGCAAGGAGCCGTCTCTCAGGGCTAGGCTATTACTTGCCCCTGCTTGGAAGAAAAGGCTTTCTCAATGGGATTATGTCCCCTCTCATAACCTATCAGTTGTCTGATCAGAAATTCATAACACAGCCCATCTATCGCTCAGCTTGGCCAGGGCTGCAGGATGGAATTTAAATAGGCAAATGCCAGACTTGGGCGTTGACATTCTCTCTGTCTCTCTCAATCTTCCTCTTTCTCCCATCTTCCTCCCAAGCACACTGGCTCTCTTTTCCATTTTCTTACCTTTTTTTGTTTTTGTTTTAAAATTCCTCCACGTACCACAGTTTTATATTAGGCATGAACTAACCTGATGCGAAGTTATCAGGAGATGGAGAATGGATGTGAGTGGAGAAGCAGACACAGAGAGGGGGCAGAGGGAGGGAGGGTGAGCAAGAATGAGATGGGGGGAAATTGTAAATTTTTGTTGTCATATCCTTGCTGGGACAGTAAATCCTGCTTGCTTTTTTTTTTTTCATTTAAAAGAAAAATTTTCAGGTTAGATTACTTACCACATATCCTTACTCAACCAGCAAGATGCCTGTATATGTATAGTTTATATGTGTCTGGATTATACCCCTTTATGTGTGACTGGTATGGAGAAAGTGCCTTTGAATCTGTACCTGGTCAATCTTGGCTTCCTTTGGTCACATGGCTACTGAGAGTGTCGGTTCTATAGAGTTGTAACTTGGTGACATTTAACTTTGGTCTGGTAAAGTACTAATTCAGATTCCCTCTTCCTTCTCATCTTCTCTAATCCCAGCAAAAGTGAATCAGATTTTTCTCTAAGTCCAAAACCACAGTGGAAGGGAAACTTGTTTAATTGGTTATATATATATAAAATCTTTATATATATAAAATATATACATTTTAAAAATATATAAATTATTTATATTTATATTAAACTTTTATATATAAAAATACAAAATCTTTAAATATATATATTTAAGTATTTTATTTATTTATTTGACAGAGAGAGAGATAACAAGTAGGCAGAAAGAGAGGCAGAGAGAGAGAAAGAGGAAGGGAAGCAGGCTCGCTGCTAAGCAGAGAGCCCAATGCGGGCTGGATCCTAGGACCCTGGGATCATGACCTGAGCCGAAGGCAGAGGCTTTAACCCACTGAACCACCCAGGTGCCTCTCATTGGTAATATATTAAACTATCCATAGAACTTAAATGTAGAAAGTTGAGGGTTTTGTGTTCAGGCAGGTGGGTCAATGTTAATCACTCTGGTGCAGTTCTGCTGCAAATGATTAAAAATGAAAATTTCTGGGGCGCCTGGGTGGCTCAGTGGGTTAAAGCCGCTGCCTTCGGCTCGGGTCATGATCCCAGGGTTGTGGGATCGAGCCCCGCATCGGGCTTTCTGGACAGCCTGCTTCCTCCTCTCTCTCTCTCTCTGCCTCTCTGCCTACTTGTGATCGCTGTCTATCAAATAAATAAATAAAATCTTAAAAAAAAAAAAA
>RCUC01127083.1:0-33940 GCA_003697995.1 Taxidea taxus jeffersonii | reverse complement strand
AGAGAGAGAGAGAGAGAGAGAGAGAGAGAGCACAGGCAGGCAGAGTGGCAGGCAGAGGCAGAGAAAGAAGCAGGTTCCCTGCCAAGCAAGGAGCCCGATGTGGTACTCAATCCCAGGACCCTGGGATCATGACCTGAGCCGAAGGCAGAGGCTTACCCACTGAGCCACCCAGGAATCCCTAAAGAACCCATTTCTAAAAAAATCTTTCATTCTGATACCTGGGTTATAATTACAACATATCTCTTTAGGGAGGACACAGAACCCACAACAGGCTCTAAAATCAAAACATCACTGAAAAAATCCATTCTTTAATTATGCCTAACTTTCACTCCTGAGTCTTTTCTCCCATCCACACCATCAGAATCACTATCACATTGCTTCTTACACATGCTCATGCCTTTGACACCCATTGCTATGATAGACCAAGCTCAAGAAGAAACAAGTAAAGCAGCAGCCTTGCAACCCAACAGCTTCCTTGACACCCCATAACTGGTTCTACTTCCCAACTGAAATTCTATTACATATACACTCACAGGCCTATAATGAAAACCGCATCCCCTAATCAATTGATCATAGTCTATTCAATCCATATTGAGCAATTGCTCAGTACAGAAGACACGCCTTCATCTAAAACCTAGTACTAACCTTGTGGAGGCTTAGTATTCAAGTTATTTGGCATCAAACCTATTTACCACTTTATTTTCTTTTTCCTTTTGCTAATCTACAAGGCTTCATAAGTACTGTTTCAGGTGCCAGAACAGAGTGTAAACAACACATATCAAGCCCAGGGTGCATGAAGTCTGTATCATTGAGAACCTACTCTGTGCCCAGGGATCCTCGCTATGGCAGATTCCAAAAGGGACAAACCCCACCATCGAGGAGCACCCTCTTTGTTCTCTCTCTAAAGTACTATAGAATTCTTTCATTTTTTCAAACTTCTTCTTAGGATCATATTTGGAATGGACTGAATGTTTGTGTCCCCTCAAAATTCATATGTTGAAATCCTACCCTCCCCTCCAGTGCAATAGTACAAGTAGGTGGCCCCTTTGATATGTGATTAGGACAAGATTAGGTCATGTGGGTGAGAGGACCCAGGAATGAATCAGTGCTCTTATAAGAGTCAATAGAGGGCTTGCACCCTCTCTCTGCTGTGAGAATACAGCCAGAAGCTGCAGTCTACAACTGAAAGACAGCTCTCACCAGACCCTAACCATGCTGGAGCCCTGATCTAGGACTCCCAGCCTCCCAGAGTGTGAGGAATAAGTTTCTGTTGTTGGTAAGCACCCCCAGTCTATGGCACTTTGTTACAGCAGCCCCAACTAACAAAGACACTAGTCTTCCCCTGGCTCCTATAAAATACTTTTAGTATTTTTGATGTATGATCATTAAGGAACCATGTTCCTACTGTTCCTTAGAAAACCCGAAGTCATAGAAGGTTCCCAGCACAGGGATGGCAGCATGGACTGTATAACTCCAGCCTTAAAATGATCCAAGTCACAGGACTGCCAACTTCACAACTGTTTACAGTGAACTCAGCCCCTAATTTTCACTTCATTGAGCTTCTGTGCCCCCCTTTTAAAGAAAGAAACATTATTGACTGGGGCAAGTGGCTTGAGGGTTAGAGACTGAGGTTTGTCCTTGCCAGGTTTCCCAGCTGTGGGATCCAGGCAACACTTGTAACTTAACTGCTTTGAATCTCCAAAAATTATGCTGAGTGGTAGGTGCATTACAGACTAAGATGTAAATGAAGAAAACATTTAGAAAAGCAGGGTGCCTGGGTGGCTCAGTCAGTTAAGCATCCAGCTCTTGATTTTGACTCAGGTCATGATCTCAGGGTCCTGGGGTAGAGCCCTGCATGGGGAAATCCACACTCAGCAGGGTGTCTGCTTAAAGATTCTCTATCTCTGCCCCTCCCCCTAATCTCTCTTGCTCTCTCTAAAATAAATATTTTTTTTCTTTTTAAAAGGGAAAAGAATCTAAACATTGTAATTATCCTACTTATGACAGCTATGGTTATTCCTATTTGTCTTAAAGACAAGAGAGCAATTTTAGTTTCCTTCTCCTTCCTTCTAGAAAAGAGGAAAATTAAGAAAAAGGCAGAGAGAGAATGAGAGGCTAAAAGCCCTGTCTCCATTTAAAAGCCAAAGGTCCAATTCCATTTTTGGTGTTAAGCTTTGCCTCCTTCTTCTCTTCTATTCTAAGTCCTGCCTTGCTCCACTGTCTCCCCTAACCATGGTTTGTGCCACGTGCTAAGCAAAACCTATCAAGGATTGTTCTGTGCTGTTCATGATGTTTTCTTTTTTCTTAATCCAATTCTCACTTCAAGACCTAAATTCAACCAATGTGAGGACAGATGGTGTAGAGCCCTTTGCCCTGCCAATTTAGCAACCCTGGCAATGATTCAGCTCCTGCACAGAGAGGGAGTGATTTTGCCTGCATGATTTAAAAATACCACAGTGTTTTAACCCCTGGCAAAACTGTATGGCAAACAACCCCTAGCAGATTTGTATGTGTGTGGATGATGTCACCACTCCTTACCAGATTTGTCTAAACAAGGTTTGCTGAAGATAAATGGCTAACTGTGGCTGCCATTTAAATGTAGAATTGGGAAGCAAAGCTGTGCAAGCCTGGAAAGAAATTTAGATGAGAAGGCAGAACCTGTGCCACTGTCTTCGTTCTTCCCATGACTCACCTTGGTGGTCAGTCAAGTTTCCTCTACATCCTCATTTGAAAATGAGAGATGTAATCTACAGCCAATTCCGTTCATCCAATTGCTGGGTGATACACCATGGGTTGTTGATATTGCAAAGGATTCCAAGATAAGAAGCAACTACAGCCACCCTCAAGGAATTTATGATTTAATGAGGCATATGAAGTTCATCCCCCAAAGCTCATCTGTTCCTCAACAAATTCTTTTTTTTTTAAATATTTGTTTATTTGACAGACAGAGATGACAAGTAGGCAGAGAGGCAGGCAGAGAGAGAAGAGGAAGCAGGTTCCCCACGGAGCAGAGAGCTCAATGCAGGGCTCGATCCCAGGACCCTGGGATCATGACCCGAGCCGAAGACAGAGGCTTTAACCCACTGAGCCACCCAGGTGCCCCTACTCAACAAATTCTTATGAGGTTATCTCAACTCAGAAATCCCTTTCCTCCAAACTTGCATCTGGCTGAGTACTTTTCCTCACTCAGGCCTCAGCTCAAATGTCATCCCTGCAGAGATTCTACCTCACACTGCCTGATATGAAGAAACTCTCTACCCCAGTACATTCCTGGCTACTCTCTGTCCTGTTATCGTGTATCATTCCTTCATTGAGCTGCCACTTCCACTTACGTATTTCTTTCTCACTGGCATTTCATCAGGTACAGGAGCCTCTGCTGCTACTAGTTTCCATGGCTTTGGTAGGACAGAGCCACTAATGTTCTGGAGCCCACGTGATGCCAAAGCTGGGAGGGAATCTGTGGAGGCAGTGGGGATAGATGACTCTATCACCAGTGAGGTGAGGCTGAGTCTCTGCTCTTTCACATGGATAATGATAATAATGATGCCAACATAGAAGCATTATTATGATAATTAAATTACGGATTTATGCAAAATGCCTAGAACAATGAGGTCTTACTTAATGTTAGCCCCATGAGGATCTTCTGGGGAAAAGTAGGGTGAACTAGCACTGAATTTGTGTTTAATGGATCTTCATTAATGGACAAACAAGCTAACATTTCTGTGAATGAAGAATTAAAGGAATCTAAGGAACATCAGTAGAGATTTAAGGGAAAAGCTCTTTCTTTATGCATTTACTTGTCACTTCCACCCTGTGATTTCCAAGAAAGTTATGCATGAATGCAACAAAACTTGGCTAAAAAATCAACCCAAAGTCAGGAACCTTGTTATGCTCAGAATGGCCCTTGAGCTCTCACCTGTGAGATTGAGAGCTCTTACACTGAGCCCCAGGTCTACCTATGTTGGGGTTTGCCTTCCTATTGGTTGTGTTAGGGTGGTCAGGCTAGGAAACCAGGGACGCCTGAAGGTCCTTTCCGGAGAGAATAGACTTCTATGGGAACAACCCCACCAGCTGTTACTACCCAGACATTGGATGAGTTTGAATATCAACTATGTATAAGTTAAGGTATTTCCTTGGAAGCTACTTCTTGGCAGTCATGAAAATTGCCCAAATGGGGACATAGATCCAGTTGACACTGAGCCTCTGAAACACAGCACAGAACTCAACTCACTCACACAAAGATTCCTCTTTCCAGAGTGCTCATCTGATGTGTTAGAGAGAACATAGCTAATGGAGAGAGACTCATAACATGTTTTCTGGAGGACACAGGTTATAAAATGAAAGGCAGTTAGCATGAGGTGAGCCCCTTTCAGGAGCCCAGAGTCAAACTACCCAAGGCCCAGACACAAACAGGTGCTAAGCTATAAGAAATCAGAAATGCTTGTGGCAATTAACCTAGGTTCTCATAGGAGCTCTTTTATAATTCGTGAAAAGTACATGGATTTTGATCCATTACAAGAGACAGTACCTTCAACTGGGAATTTATAAAACAAACACACACCTACCAAGATGGTCTTGAACAGTCTCTCTTGTGTTTTGGGGTTTAGGGATGTATGTGCAAGCTTCACAGTCAAACCCAGGCCTTGACACCATCTTGAGACCAGCTGTGTGACAGGACCCTGAATTTGGCAATCACCACCCTCCAAAAGGGGGACACCAAATATCACCCAGTATTAGGATGTTGACCCAGGACCAGGAATTTTTTTTTAATCACCTGAATTTATTTTCTTCAAAAAATCTTAAAATAAAATCAATGAGAGAGCAAGAACAGCAAGAAAGTGGTTAAGCCAGGCTTTATCATCTTTTATTTTTCTTTCTTTTCCAACACATCATCTCAGCTTTACAGAAAAGTGAATGCTTCTGTGTAGAATGTTTATTCATAAGAAATCAGTTTCTCCAGGGAAAAGTGGGTGACATGTACTCCAAGGGATCTCTCTATGTGATTTTGGCAACTGCTTGTGCGTCCATAATTACTCCAAAATAAAAATTGTTTAAATAAGACAATATTTTTAAAATTTTATTATGTTATGTTAGTCAATATACAATACATATTAGTTTTTGATATAGTGTTCCATGACTCATTGTTTGCATATAACACCCAGTGCTCCATACAATACACATCCTCCTTAATACCTATCACCAGGCTAACTCATCCCCCCACTCCCTCCCCTCTGAAACTCTCAGGTTTTTTTCCTGTAGCCCATAGTCTCTCATGGTTCATCTCCCCCTCTGGTTCCCCCACCTTCATTACACTACTGAGTATTTAACCCAAAGATACAGATGTAGTGAAAAGAAGGGCTACATGCACCCTGAATTTCATAGCAGCAATGTCCACAATAGCCAAACTGTGGAAGGAGCTGAGATGCCCTTCAATAGATGAATAGGTAAAGAAGATATGGTTCATATACAAAATGGAATATTACTCAACCATCAGAAAGGATGAATACCCACCATTTGCATCGACATGGATGGAACTGGATGAGATTATGCTAAGCGAATCAGTTTCTCCTTATGTGCATTAAATTCAAGTTGAAAAAATATTTAGATAGTTCTTTGAAAGGGCTCCAGGTTATTGACATGTGGTTACACTTTCTCCTCTACCTCCATTTATGAGGTAAATTTATCATTTTGTGCACTGGAAATGCTATGAGGTTAGTGGTGTCACACTCCTTTTTAAAGGTGAGAAATGGAATATTACTCAGCCATAAGGAATGAGATTTTGCCATTTGTGACAATGTAGATAGACCTAGAGACTCTTGTGCTAAGTGAAATAAGTCAGACAAAAAAAGACAAATACCATGATTTCACTTATATGCAGAATCTAAAAGCCAAAACAAATGAACAAAAACACAACAAAACAAAGACTTGTACAGAGAATAAACTGGTGGTTACCAGAGGGGATGGGTGGGAGGGAAGGGTGAAATAGGTGAAGGGGATTAAGAGGTACAAACTTCCAATTATAAAATAAATAAGTCACTGAGATAAAAAGTACAGCATAAGGGATATAGTCAATAATATTGTAATAACTTTGTATGGTGACAGATGGTAACCACACTAATCATGGTGAGCACCACATGATGTATACAACTGTTAAATTACTATATTATATACCTGAAACTAATATAACATTGTATGTCAACTATACTTCAGTAAAAATATATAATTAAATTTAGATTTTTTTTTAAAAAGGTGAGAAATGAAAGAATCAGTTAAGTTAGATAACTTGCTGGAAGTCATTCAATTAAAGCTAGAGTAATTCCAAGGCCCAACAAAGCTAGAGTAATTCCAAGGCCCAACAGTCTTGCAGTTCTGCCTCCCCACAGGGCCTACAAGAGCCAGGAAAAGCTTTCTTTTCCTTCATCCCAGGAACTGTAGTCTTACTTGAACATAATTCAGTCTCGAAAGTCTTGCTTTCTGGTTTTTTTGTGTTTATTTGTTTGTCTGTTTGTTTTTCCTTTGATTCTTCCATACAATCTACCCAGGGTCTTCAGACCCTAGGTGGACTAGCCAGAGAGTGAAATCTTAACAAACTCACTGTGTCAAGCATTGTTCCTTTCAGACCCAGAGGAAGCTCAGCTCAGCCCACACGCTACATCCTTTGCTCACAGATGTGGTGGATCACTCATCCATCAGGTAGTGTTTCCTGGAGGTCTCGTATTATGCTTTAGTGGCACTGCAAGAGGGTCCCAGGGAAAACTAAGAGACCAATATTAATAGATGCCAAGCACAGTACAGGACACTCTGCAGGAGGCAAGCAATGTACCAGATTACAGCAGGAATTTGAAGGAACTTGCTGCCAGCTTAAATAAACCAGAAGTAAGGCAAAGATAAATTAAATATCCTGAGCACCTAATATGTGCCCCAAACCTTGCTACATGTCTTAACTTACATTATTTTGTTCATTTCTTGGAACAGCTCTAAAATACAGATATTATTATCCCTTGATTGTAGACATGGAAGCTAGCTGAGAAACTGCACCTTGTCCAAGATCACACAACTAACAGTTAGTACAAGAGGAGTAAGAGCCAGGCATTTCTCTTGCCAGAACCCATGTTCTCTCCATCACACCTGAGAGATCTGGTCCATGTGTCTTGTGTGGTCTCAGGGAGCCACTGGCAACATTAAGTCATAAGATAATTAGTGTTCAGTGCACAAGTTAAACAAGACCAGCAAAACCCACCTTTGATGCTTGAGTGTTGCTCAGCAATCCATTTTAGTGTGTTCTATAATTGTGATGGGCCACTCAGGGACTTCATGTGTCTTTAAGGACACCCTTTTGGGTCAGAAGACTTCAGCCTAAATGAGTTCACGTGCTGTGTTTCGACTGAAGAGGAAGTCCTACTCACACACAAGTCCTACCACCCTAATCTGTGGTCACATTTCACAGGAAACCAAACCTAAAACGGACCTAGGAGGGGCTTTCTGCTAAAGGACACTGCTTAGAATTGAGAATATTTCACCTCATTGCATTACGGATTACTGGCTTCCAGAGTTTTCTGCAATGCTACCACGGTGGCCCCTCACAGGAGACCAACATCTCAGCACGGGACCTTGTGCACCTCCACGGCTCTTCAGGTAAACTAAGGAGGCCAACTCCATCTGAATGGGCATCTCACTGGCATAAATGATCATTAGGAAAGAGCTGACACCAAGCAAAAAATGTTTTTATAACATTCAGTGTTGGGTCTTCTATAAGGCATCAAATGGCATAAAGAAAGCCAGCTCCCTTAACTCAGTTTTTAAAGAACCCTTCATTCTGCTGGAAGAAAAAATCAAGATATGTACCAATTAAAAATTAAAGGACTAGATGTTTTCAATCTTCTCATTCTGGAGCTTGGACCCCCTGACTGTTTGCTACTAAAACCTAAAGGCCAGCCTGGTTGCTGGCTTTCTGGGCTCACCTTCAATAGGACAGCCCCCTAGAAAGGCAGACATAATTCAAAATAGGTCATTGAAAGTAGAAGTTAACTCCTGGAGCCCCTGTGGATATGTGTGTGTGTGTGTGTGTGTGTTTTTAATGTTCTAAATTGAAATAATTTCCTTTCTGGTTTGGTGTGACTTTGGATCATGCCAACCATCCTTCCACTCACAGGGGTGAGGAGTCCAAGAGTAAGAGTGAAGGTGGGTACAGTGTTCACCCTCCAAGATGCCAGGAGGCATCTCTGCCAGGGGTTTCTTGGAGAGAACAAACAAGACATAAATGAGTGAGATAGAAAAGAGAGTTGATGTCTTCAAAGTCTGTCTGCTTTATAAGATACTGACATGGCTTCACTTTATCAATACCAATTTTTTTTTATTGTGTGCCAGTGTTACTTATCTGATTATCCTCTTTGTTTCTATTATAGCATAGACCCTCAATGATGTTACTCCATTGGATTCCTGGGGGGCCCTCAAACCACAGGGAATGGTTATTTCAAATCTCAGGAAGACAGCTGTAGGCCAGGTCAATTGGAGGTCTGCCAGAAAAATGATAGAACTTCAGAAAACCTCTGAGAAACTCAAGATAAGATATGCCCCAGAGAAGCAGGAAATGGAACTGGCATTTACAGCTCTGTCTCTTGCTGGCCAGTCTGTAGGTATTAACTCCCTTGATCCTCACATCCAACCTTTAGAGTTAGGTTAGTATTTTCCCCCATTTACAGAGTAACTTGAGTGGTCCAGTAAATGTTCAAGGTTGCCCAGCCACTAATGTCATAAGAGAATTCAAAAGTACCCTGACTGCACCTGAGCTAATTGATAAGAACAATATTTCTTGGCAGCTTCCTGGGGTTCATCTTGAAGCCGTTCCTGGAGCGGTGTTAGAAATACTTAATGGCGATATTTCTCTTCTCTCCAAGGAGCCCACGTAGACAACTCCATGAACAAGACCATTCTAAAACCAAAGATTATCCTTTTCTGTACCATCTGGCCAGTGCTGGCCTTAGCATCAGGGGACCCTATTTCTAGCTCACTTTGCCATGAATCAGGCTCTGTCCTGGAAAGACTGTGGGATTTAACATCTGACAAGTTGGTCAGGATCCAAACTCTGCCACTTGAACCAATCCTCAATTCCTGCATCTTTGTAATGGACCAAGATCACATAACACTTGCACTGACAACTTTTTAGCCTCAATAATATACTACTTACATTAAATGAAATATGGCACATATTTAACACTTAGTAAGCACTCAATAAATGTCAGCTCACTCATCATCACTTTCCTTACCCCAAATCAGTGCTGGTCTTACTCCTAAAACATGCCCATAATTACCATGGAATTATTAATATGGATGAATTTATAAATATTTTATTTTAATAATCTCATTAAACAATAGTAATATATCACAGTTGCATAGTCTTGTACAAGCAGCCTTTACTAAGTAGACAGGGTGACATCAGGTCATTTAAGAGATGTTGCCACTGAGG
Source organism: Taxidea taxus jeffersonii (assembly GCA_003697995.1). Classification (NCBI taxonomy): domain Eukaryota; kingdom Metazoa; phylum Chordata; class Mammalia; order Carnivora; family Mustelidae; genus Taxidea; species Taxidea taxus. The sequence goes on along the minus strand of RCUC01127083.1, from coordinate 24,474 downwards.
CTCCGGAAAGTTGATGTGGTTGTACAACATGGTGAAATAGAAAAAGAAGTCAGTCAACACTGTATGTGAATGTAATGTGTGCCTTGTGTGTCTTTGGTAAGTGACTTAACCTCTCTGAGCTTCAACCAGCTGTTGATGATGTGTTGTAACTCAAAACTGGGTAAAATAACACACTTTGTGAGTTCCTGTGAAGATGAGAGCAAATGTACATATGGTATCTGACACAGAAATCACATTCAGGAAATAGACAAGTGGCAACTGAGCAGTGTCACTGCCAAGGTCGAACAATGAGTAGCAGAGCTCACTCTAGAAGCATCTTTTTATGAAACCACTACATAAAGCACTTATATTCATATGTCAACTATACCTCAATAATAATTTTTTTAAAAAGCAGTTATAGACAACATTGTAGACAATTGCCAAGGTCTACCAAGACCTGAGTTCTGAAGAGCTCCTCCAGGCTATCCTACCCATTCTAGCATGAGAAAGATACAGGGCTCTAAGGGATTACTTCATTAAACAGAGATAACTACTTGAATCTAAATTAAGTTGAAGATTTTTACTGATGAAACAAAATGTCCAGTGATGTTGCAAAGTGAATTATCAGTAAGTCTGGAAAGATACGGTTAAAAGTTCAGTATCAGTAACTTAGGAAAGAAAAATTACTATGGAAAACAGAACTGTGAAAAAAGTCATTATGGGAATATACTTTGTGGGTTTTGTTTCATTTGTTATTTTTGTGGATGGAATACATTGGAAATCATCATCATAGTTCACTCTCTTTTTTTAGTAGGTAAATTTAGTCTTACTCTGTATAAAAGGATGCTGATGTTCAAAGAGATTCCCTACATTGTCCACTTTACACAGTGAATAAGAGGGAAAGCTAGAAATGGGACCCAGGTCTGCCTGAGTCCCAAGCTCCTGCTTTGTACAGAGGCTTCCTCGGGGCTCTGCTGGATGTGTTCAGGGTCATGATCATAACATCACTTTCTTTCAAACTAAACAAGAGCATTTTTGATCACTCAGACAGACCACAAGCAATAGCAAAAATTGGTTTATGAGTTTGGTTATTTTATCTCATTGGTGATGCTAATTGATGGACTATTTCCCAAACACTTAAGCATAAGAAATAGAAGTCCACCATTCTGACATGACACTGTGCATAGCTACCCACCACCTAAACCAAGAGGAGTCAAAAGATCTGAACATGACATGGAAATTCCATATCCATGTGTTTGAAGACACAGCCTTCCATTGTGGTGGGTTTTCTGTTGAATTTAGTGTGAGGTAAATATGAGGGGTGCCTAAGGCCCAGACCCAACCTCTGAGAGAGTTAAGCTTTTGTGGGGTTCTGGTGGACCCATATTTAATCATAGGCTTTGCAGATTTCACCTAAGGCATTCAAAGTTGATGTGACTCAGCAGTATTATCTCATCCTGGCATTCTGGTCCATGTATCTATCTTCTGTGACTTGGAAGTGTTAAAAGTGACTTAGGTTATAAGTTCCTTTCCAATAGGCAAATCTATCCAGGAAACCAAATTAATGTGGGGAGGTAGCTTCATGAAAAGAAAGTCAGAGCTGTGCCATTATGATCTCTCGACTCCCTGAACTATCGATAGTCTGATGTCTTGATAGGCACCTGGAAGCCAGTCTGCACCATAACTCCTATGGATGTTCATAGCTTAGGTCCCCCTTAGTCCTGGGCATGTCCAGGGATCTCCTGACCAGCTCTACCTCTATGGGCATTCCCCATAAGAATACTTCCCAACCCCAAACTCTTACTTCTGTTCCCAAGATCTTCCTACTACTGGCTCCACCTACTCTTTGAGAAAGAAATAACCTGGGTTTGGGTTCAGACTGTTACTTCCTAGCAGAATGATTTCAAGAGCTTATTTAATCTCTCAGAATCCCAAGTCATCAAATTGCAATACCCACCTTCTGGACGTGTGGGGAAGAATGCGATGCAGTACATAAAAAATTACGTATTAGAGTGCATGGCAATTATTAAGAACAGAGTAAAGGATAGTGGCCATGTTATCATTTTTAGCACAATTATCATCAGCTTAATTTGTACTCAAACAAACTTTCATTAGGTTCCTTGGCTTCATTTCCCTCTTTAAGAGTTCTGACCTAAAGAAGTCCTATTTTAAGGTGATTTCTCCAGGAAGCTAACTTCCTCATTTTCATATTTATTTTAATCATTCATCTTTCAAAGCCTCGGTAGTATCTTCCAACTCCTCAAATGTACCAATCCTCTAAAAATATTAAGACTTAGTGAAAAAATATACAAATTTCTTTAGAACACTTTCTTTGCCAATTTCAAATCCTACTTTCCTTCACAGTACTGATACTTTTACAAATTGCTCAATAGTTGCCTGTTGAACTAGATGGCATAACCATTTATAGTTGACAAGATACTTTCATTTCCATCATTCCATTTGGTCTTCAAACCCATCCTACGAGTAAGGGAGGATGAGTGTTTATATTCCCTTTTTCGGGCTGGAGAAACAGAGTCAAAGTTGCACAGTACTCTGTACAGTTAAACACACTGGGGCTTAAAGACTTGCTTCCCATCTTGCCAGGCTAGTGATCCTGAATAAAAGAAGGGGGAGAAGAAAGAGTTAATTGTATGGAGGAAGCTCAATTCAGGGGTTAAGTTCTAAATGCACTTAAAGTTTCAAAGAAAGCAGTGACCTCATCTGAATCCATACTGTGCAATTGTTCACTAGACGATTTGGCTCAAGAGGGCTCTTGCTGAACAAAATGACAGAGTTGTTCAATATTGAAAAATCTAGGTCATTTGGATTGTTGCCTTAGGATGGAATCTAAAGTAAACAGGGTGTCCTACATAGGGTTCTGGCATTCAGCAGATGGTGTTATTGTTGTTGTTGTTGTTGTTACTGATTACATTACTCTCAGTCCAGTGTCTATTAGATTACCTGGCTTTTCTTGTCCTGTTTTTGGGTTTAAAGATGCTCTCAAACTTCTTTGAGACCCACCTTACCGTGAAACAGATCCTCAGAAAATGACCAGCATATAGCAGATGCTTAATAAATGACTATTTTAAGAATGACAATGCTAATTTACTATGGATCTTTAGATGTCCATGGGGGAGGTAGGGTCCCTGGACCAGTCTCCACTCAAGGGCCAGCCTGTAAACTGTGTCAGGTAATGGCAGAGAGATGATAGATGGGTAGATAGATAGACAGACAGACAGATAAGGGCCTGGCAGTACTAGCCCCACTCAGTGTGTTTCTGCCATGATTTTATGAAAGCCAGATGCAAATGGGTTGAAGCAAACAGGTAAACTTTTATTTTTTTCTGATTTTTAAAAATGTTTATTCTGTTATTTTACTCACCATACAATGTATCATTAGTTTTTGATGTAGTGTTCCAAGATTCATTGCTTATTCTAACACCCAGCACTCCAAAACATCTGATTAAGCTCTCAATAATCTAAATTTTGTTTTTGCTACAGTCTAGTTTTATATGAGAAGTAAAACCACTTCAATGATAAGAGATCAGGAAGAGGAAAGGATGGGAGAAAAGAAGGAGAAGGAGGAGGGGAAGGATGAAGGAAGAGAGGATAGAAGGAAGAGAGCACTGTGAGGAAACAGCATGAGTGAGTGAGAAAAAGGATAAAGCAAGAGGCTATTTACTACAAAATGGGAAAAAGGGGGGAAAGAAAAATCCTACCATAGAAGGAAGGGAACATTTTATGCAGCAGAGAAAAAGATATGACTTTTGAAAACAAAATGCACCAGGGGGGACATATTCCAAAATCTATAGTTTGCACCAGATCATTAAGGGTGTTTTCAAAATCATTTAAAATAAGAAAAAAAATGGATGCAGGTGCACATTACCTTGAGATACTTGAGGGAGGTTACTTGTTACCAAGACAGTTGCAAAATCTTTTTTTTTTTAATATGCCCATACTTAATAGCGGAAAAACTAGGAAAGCAGTCTCCTATATTCCTCAAAAAAAATCTATAATAATCCACTTGACTCCAAATGCCTCCATTTGTTGGAAATCCAATAAAATTAAATGTTATACTTAATTAAATGTAGCTGATTGTTCTGACCAGGGTACAGAAATAGAAATCCAATCAGCATACAGCTTCCTCTGAATCTGAGTATCTCTAAGATGTAACTTTCTCATTTTTTGTATGAAAATTGTTTATTGATAAACATCTGCATCTGAGAAGTCAGATGTTTCAACATGTTTACTCAAAGCATATGCATATGTGCATGGACAGACACACATGTGCACGCACAGACACACATGCACACTCCTTGGTCCTTGTCCCCCAAATATTCACACTCACTCCCCTCACTCCCTGCCTCAACTCCAAGTGACATCTGTCATTTGGGACTGTTGGATGTGACTATGTAGAGAACCAGATGTGCACTGTATGCACTTTATGCTGGGTTCTTTCTGGTTTTCATGGTTTAATGAGAAAAGCGTCAAGCCTTAATTCTGACCCTCCCCTCCAGCCTTGACCCAGTTTCAGCTGCAGAGCTACATTGTAGCTTCCTGATCATCTCTAATATACTCCTCACCAGTTCAGAGTTAGCTTTCAGCCATTTCCTGTGTCCATTCAGGTACAGTCATTACTGGCAGGATGTTTCTTAAACTTTGAAGCTAACATTTTTATAATAAGCCTTATCTTTGAGGAATAAGTGAGAAGTATTTGAGAGCAAAAAAAAAAAAAAATCTTTGCCATAAATGCATTGTTTTTCCTTCATAAAATATTAATTTCAGATCAGGTGAAATACAGCAGAAATATTTATGATAACGTGTCTCTTTGCAAGATCAGTTTGGTAGCACTGGTGAATTCCCTGTGGAGAACAAGAGTTCTCCAGGATAACAAGGAAATGTGATTTGTTGCTTTACATATTTCCAATTGTTTAAACAGCTTGTGGTACCATGAGGGTATTAATTATTTTTGGATTAGGATCCGCACCAATATCCAATCCATTTATAAAACAAGTCTTTCCTTCCTAACATATTCACTGAGACCCCAGGTGAATTTCAAGCTTAGAAACAGCCATCCTGGTTTTAAAGCCCAAATCTAATGTACGTTCTTTGGAAATCTTAAGCAAACGCCTATCTATAGGATCTTGCTTTCTTTATTTTAATAGTTTTCTGAAATATTTATGTGCTTTAACCATCAAATCCATTATCTTCTTTAAAAATGCTTTTCAACCCACAAAGTACTTAGTAAGCTAATTGAATATAATAACTGAGACCGTCCCTCCAAAACTGTAGGGCTATTTGGCCAAAATGGATGCTTAGGGCAGGGACTCCTCTACTCTCAGGACCCCAGCCATGCTGTGCTCCTCTCTTTGATATGGTCCTCTGTATCCCTTGAGAGCAATGGATTGGCTTTTAATGTTGGTACCATAGGGTAAAGCAGTGTTGCTCTAACTGAACTCATTTTGGACCCCAAAGAGTTCCAGAGCCTTAGATGTTTGTAAATCCCATGAGAATTCTGTCACTGAAATGAAAGCACAGATCTCTAAGCCAAAATGAATTAAGAGCATATTCTGTTTCTCCTGCCTAGGCTTTGGAACCTGGTACATTAGTCCAGCAATTATAGTGCCCATGTTGGCATTTAAGATGAGATTTTCATTGGCATCTAATGTTTAATACAGTTGATATCTCTCCTTGTTGGAGAAATAAACAGTGATCATGAAAAGAGATGGCCGGTCCTCAGACTCCCCAGGGCGCCAGAATCTCCTGCCAGGTTCCTCCCTGACTGTGGGCCTCCACAGGCAGAGTGCAGTCTCTTTTCGGGAACCCCACATGCTTCTGCCAGCATCCCCACCGCAGAGCCATCTCTGGACATATCAGTGCCATTTACAACCAAGGACCCTGCTGTGACTGAGAGATGGCACCTGAGCATGCCTTCTCATTGATCACAAAAGCCATGTTTAGCCTTTGTTTCTGTAGCTAACTAGGAGGAGAAACTGAAGGAAATGCCCCAATTCCTATAAAAAAATAAATGTACAAACACATGAGATTTTCTCCCTGGCTGGACCTTATAGTATCTCTGGGTTGCTGAATGAAGGTAAGAAAAGCAAAGCATCCAATGATGCTTTTTTTTCTTGGACAATCTCTAGACCCGGAAGCTCCATGGTGGCCTGGGGGTCCCCTTTCCCTTCCATTATCATTCCCCAAGAAGAAGTCAGGGCAACTCATAAGAAGCAGTAGAGAAACGAGTAAGGAAATCTCCCGCTGACCCCAAGAAGGTGCATGGACCCCTCTGGGCATGCCTTCCTCTGTGTTCCAGCACCACCATATATTCCTCTATTATTTACAGATACATATTTAATATAGTTGCTTACAGTGCCATGAAGAAACAAACCAGTGTTACAAGGCAGGGCCTTGGTCTGTGGTCTCTAATTCCTAATATCTACATGGATGGTGCTTAGCACACAGCAGAACCTCACAGAATACATGAACAACTCCAACCCCAAACAACAGTTGTGGGAGCCTGGGTTTTACTTACTCATTGCCTATAGTGAGACCTGACAGAGGAATCACTGCCTGGTGAGATTCGAAGTCTTTCCCACGCTTATCTGTGGTGTCAGTGTTTGGATGTGGTGGGTTTGCATTACGCATTTCACTGAAAATTAACTCAGAAATAACTCCAAGCATATAGACTTATCATGCACAGTGGCATGGCTGAATTTCCATTTAGGATGAACTGGGGACAGTGAGGCAGATGTATGTGCCCTCCTTTGGTACATCACTTAGGAATGAGAAAATGCCAGTGTGTGGCCCCAGGCAGAGAGCTGAGAAGGGAAGCTCTCACATCCATTTCATTCTGCTGCCATGCACCTCAAAATACCTGGGGCATTTTAAAAAATATCAGTATCTGGCTCCACCCCAGGAGAACTGAATCAAATTTTATGGGGCTTCGGTATTTGTAATAGCTCCCCAGGTAATTCTGAAGGGCAGAGAGCTGTGAGAACCCCTGCTTGCCCCACCCATGGTCATGACCAGCAGGGAAGTGCTTCTCATTTCTGAAGACGAAAACCTTTAAGTCATACAGGACGTTTCATCTTAAAGTTTAAGTTAACGTCAATCCCTATCTTTCTATATCTTAGATAGCTTAGATATCTTTCCTGTAATCCTCACAGGAGCCCTACCATAGCTGTTGTGTTTCCCCCACATTGCGTCTGAGCGAACTGAGGCTCAGAGCAGGTAGATTGTTTCCCCAACGTATTACTAAAAAGTATCAACGGCAATGGTTTGCAACACCAGCTTACTGTACGTGCTATGTAGGGCCCATTACTTAACTTCCGTGAATGTCAGTGTGGTTTCGTTTAAAATAAGGATGATAATACAGAACCTACGGGGTTACCTGGGGCGAAGCAGGGACACAAAATAGGCGTTGGATGTTTGTTCCATACACATGTCAGGAAGGGAAGAGCCTTGATAATGTACCGCCTTCCTAAAGCCTATGGACACGAAATTCTTTCTGTCTGCCTCTCCACACCTCATTCTCACCACATCCTTTTCAAAGTGACTGAGATCAGATAGAACTACAGCCTTCTGGGGCAACTCTTAGACGCTCAGAATAAAGCAAAGAGCGGCTTATCTTGGAAAGCGCCACCCATTACGTCATGCTGATGCCACCACCTGGTTGGCTTGTACTTTGTTGTGGGTCACTAAGACCCCAAATTTTGCTTTTTAAATGCTAGAAAGTTTGGACGCCTCTCACGACATTTTAAAATTCTTTTTATATAATAGGCTGTTCACATCTCTCACAAGCTGCTAGTTATATCTTTTCTGAACACTTACTAAGATTTTAAAACAGAGCTGTTACAGATCAAATAATTTACAAAGGTTTAAGGACATGGCAAAAGTTAAGGGTTTCCTCCCAGCCCCTACCCTGTCCATTCCTTCATGTGAGCACTTCAGTAAAGCCTCTGTGGGAAGCTTGATTAGAGAAGACAGTAAAATGGGAGAAACATAAGAACATACATCCAACTTTTTTAGACTATTTTTTGTCACCATATATGAAAGAATTACAAGGGTTTTTCTTTAGGATTTTATTTTAATTTATTTTCAGAGTTCCAGAATTCATTTTATATGCACCACACCCGCTGCTCCATGCAATATATGCCCTCCACAATACCCACCACCAAGCTTACCCAACCTCCCATCCCCCTCCCCTCCAAAACCCTCAGTTAGTTCCTCAGAGCCCACAGTCTCTTCATGGTTCATCTCCTCCTCCAATTTCCCCCAACTTTGAGAGAGCACAGAGAAAGAGGTAGAAGCAGACTCCCCACTGAGCAAGGAGCCCAACATGGGGCTTGATCCCAGGACTCTGAGCTGAAGGCAGATGCTCAACTGACTGAGCCACTCAGGTACCTCAGAATTATAGTGTTTTTTTTTTTTTTAAATAGAACTATTCTTTGTATCTTTTTTATATTCAGTTTTTATTGTGTTGTGTTAGTCACCATACAGTACATCATTAGTTTTTCATGTAGTGTTCCATGATTCATTTTTTGCTTATAACACCCAGTGCTCCTTGCAATGCATGCTCTCCTTAATACCCATCACAGGGCTAACCTATCCCCTCACCCCCCTCTCCTCTAAAGCCCTCAGATTATTTTACAGAAACTTTGAGCTGGAAGAGACCTATTTGGCCAAACTGATCATTTTTCAGGTGAAAAACTGAGGCAGAACATTTCAATACCTTGTTCAAGGCTATACAGAAGGTGGCAGGTGAGGCTGAAAAGCAGCTTCTTCCCTGAGGTCACCTCCCCAGGCCTCTGATCCGAAGCAGTAAGCCCTTGGAGGGGACTGTCCTACACCCTATGATCCTTCCATTAAAATTATCTTCCTGTATCCTATCTCAACATTGCTAACTGATGCACTTAAAGAAATGAAGGAGTGTATAAGCAACACATTTAAGTGGTGGATGGTCCTGAAGTGGGGAAGGGGGTGCAAATCTGTTCTACGTGACCATAATCAAGTAATTTAGTTCCTCTAAATATTAGTATCCAAAAATCAATGTCAATATAACCCTAGAAACCCAAATGTAACATAGCTGAGGTTACAGCAATCTGCAGACTTTCTTATACAAGTGATTGCCTGTGCATCTTTCCATAATGTTGTATCGTTTGCAAAACATTTTCAGATACATCAACTGATTTCATACTTAAAGCAGCACAGTAAAAGAAAGATTTATGCATTAGCATTTATAAATGAGGAGGCATCGACTACTCCTACAAGGTCACACAGACAGTTAACGACAGTGCTGGGACCGAGCAGCATCCTTCAACGTTCAGTGCAGAACTTTTCCAGTATTTAGTGCACATTGTTTGTTTTATATGGGTAAAGGTTCAAGCCCTGTTCCCCACCTCCATGGAGGAGAGAACTTTCAAAGAGGCCAAGCCCTAGATATACCACACCACATCCAGAGAGGACTGCCCATGGATGAGAGCCTAGCAGCTGTCTCCCCTTTCCATGCAGCGACTCACTGGAAGCAGAAAGTGGGGCACGCAGCTGTGAAGTCACACACAGGTTTTCTGAACACCTGGAGCTTAGTCTGGCTCTTTAATAACTCTCCTGCCATTACTGGTACAGGACACACAGCTCAAGTCCAAAGCCCAGTCTTTGTCATGCATGGTCCCTAGCAATCAAAACCCAGTGGATCCCTTCCCACGTACTATCAATGTTCAAGCTGCTGACCCCCGTGTTCCCACAAGCAGGACAAAGCCTCTCAGGAACACTGGGTATTCTAACATCTTCATATCTTTGTACATGTCACTCCATTTGCCCAACACGCTTCCCCTACTTTGGGGCTAAGAAAAGGTAGACTCACTCTGCAAGACTTAATTCAAGGACTCTCTCTTTTTGAAGATTCCTCTGGACTCCAAGGCATAGAGGATTTGTTTTGTTTCATATGCATCTGTTTTTACAAAGCATTTAGACAACAGCCATCCTAGAAAGAGGCAGAATCTATATGATACTGAGTTTTAGGAGTGCCTTGAGGACAGAGACTGTGTCTTATTGGGCACAATATTTGCACAAAGTAAGTTTTCAGTAAATAGCAATTGGAGAGACGCATGGATAAATGCCAACAGATGGCTGGCAGGATGATCTAGAAGTGCCTAGAGCTCAGTGGGGTGTAATATGGTGACTGGCCAGGAAATGGCATTTTTAAGTCCTATGCATTCAGATTTTTCTTGCAGATGGGTGATTTGGGGCACATAAGTTAACTTCCCTGAACCTCATTCTTTCTACCATTAAAGTCCACTCCCTACCCTGCTATGCTCAGATGGGAGTCCCAGGAGGCTGATGGGTAGAAACTGAAACAATGCCTCCTTACCCTTGGGTTCCTGTTGAGTTTGGCCAATGGGAGACAGTAGCAGGAGATTCTGGCCAAGAGAAGTGTGAGATGGGGTTTTCTCACCCACCACACTTCCTCCCTCTGTGTCCCTCGTATTGTGGAAGCCACAGTTCCCTTCCCAGTAGCCCCCTGTCTGGGTCCCAGTGACCCCCCCCTAGCTCCTCTGACTCCTCCAGGCCCAAACAAGGCAAAAACACACCCAGGCCCTTCACTTCCTTTATGGTTTCCCCATACCTTGTTTATACCTTTTAATTTTTTTTTAATTTATTTATTTGACAGAGAGAGATCACAAGTAGGCAGAGCAGCAGTCAGAGAAGGGAAAGCAGGCTCCCTGCTGAGCAGAGAGCCCAGTGTAGGGCTGGATCCCAGGATCCTAAGCCAAAGGGAGAGGCTTAACCCACTGTGCCACCCAGGCACCTCTGTTCATAACCTTTAAATCATCTTTTTTATTAGACTTCTGAAATTATCAATTTGAGCATGTTATCTGTTTCTTGCTAGAGCCCCAACTGATACCATGTGCAATATCCTTCATACCCCCAGATTGTGTAGATTAAATGTAATCACTGATGTAAAGCTCCTACTGAATACTCCCAGGGTCTCTACGGCTAATTTATATGGTAAATGGAGTTAATAATCTCTCCTATGTGGGTGAATACAAGCCACAAATAAAACGTTGTGTTCTGTGCGAAGTGCTATAGATTTGAAGCTTCCCGATAAATATTTCATGGCAGGTCACGCTTGGAAAGGAGAAACATTCCTTCTCCTGCATGAGCATGGGCGCCCAGAGCAGAACACCCCTCCCCTCCCCGGCTCCAAGCAGGGGCTAACACGTCCTGGGTGCCCAAGGGAAGTACACAATTGCACGCTAGGGAAAACCAGACTCAGAATGTGTGTGCTCAGCTCCCCGGGGCAGACGGGATGAATCCTGACAGAAAGAGGACAGCATGTCAGGGAAAAGTCCCCTCCCCCACCCCGCTCCAGAAATAAACCAATTATCGACCTGGATTGATTCTCTCCCCATCACTTCCTCTTAGCTGGCACCTGTGTCCCATTTTAACAAGAAATGACAGTAGCGTTCACCAGAATTAAAACATGATGTGTCTGGCTCAGTAACGAGTTCACTTTTTGTTTTCACAGGCTGAACTGAAGATCCCTCTTATTTGCGGGGCGCCAAGAACTATGAACAGACAGTAAGTATCGCGACGTCACTGTGAATCCCAACCTCCCCTCTCCTGGCGGAGGAAGGAAGGGTGCCCAGGCACCCCGGTGGGAAGGGCATTTCCGGTTTCAGGGCCGAGCCGGAGAGTCCAGGGTCGAGGACGTGCGTGTTCGTGTTCCCTGAGCATCTTTCCGATAGCAACGGCTTTTTCTGTGAGCAGTCCACTTGTTCTTGCCCAGCATGAGAGTGCCGCCAGGACAGGGACAAGACACCCCAGCACCAGAATGCTCGAAGGCCACCCCAAAATACCACCCATTGTGTTACACCCCATTGCCTGAAGGTAGAACCAAATTAACCATGGCTGTCACACTTGTTCCCACAGCAGAGAACTTGGAGTCCAGCTGTCTCTTTGTGGAGCACCCAGAGGGGTGAAGTGGTCAGTTTGGGGTATCCTAATGTGTATCTGATTCCACAAAAAATATCCATCCTGCTCCTTATGTCTATGACTATAATAAATAAATAAATAAATAATAGCAGACCTCCAGGTCATAAGAAATATTTATAATGAAAAACACACACACAAAAAAATGTTTTTAATTGAAAAAAATTGGTGTACTATTTTTTTTTATTATAAAAGATTTTATTTATTTATTTGACAGAGAGAGATCACAAGTAGGCAGAGAAGCAGGCACAGAGAGAGGGGGACACAGGCTCCCTGCCGAGCAGAGAGCCCAATGCGGGGCTTGATCCCAGGACCCTGGGATCATGACCTGAGCCGAAGGCAGAGGCTTTAACCCACTGAGCCACCCAGGCACCCCTGGTGTACTAATTTTAAAATCAATATCCTTTGCTTTATTTTGCCAGTCAGAAGGGTAGCACTGTTATTCTCACTGTCATTGTGTGAGACAGAGCATGAGTTTCAGAGTCAGAAAGACCTAGTGTGCATCCCTTGTTTTGCCCCATCATTTTATAGCTGTGTGATATCTGGAGAGTTACCTGATCTTCCCTCCAGAAAGCAGGGTCTGTCCTGGAGAAGGAGAACTGGCTGGTTTCTGGGTGGATTCCTGGCGCTGGAGGGAGCCTGGGGGTAACCAGGGTAGGGTAGGGTAACCAGGTGATGCCTGGGTCTCCCAGGTGGGTGCTGGAGGCAGGGTTGGTGTCCAGAGTGACATAGGGGCAGCAGTTCCAGCATCACAGCTGTCCTAGTTGCCCCCAGGTGTCTGGAGGGAGGCAAACTGACACACAGCCAGGCCCAAGCCTGTGGGATGCAGAAGCTGGGGCTATTGCATCTCTTCTTGCCATGAAAGTGCAGCGGGAGCTTCCTGGCACATGGTTCACAGGTGAGCTCTGCCTCTGGCTCAGAATCTAGCTCATGGAGCATCTCCTCGGTGTGAGGTGCCAGGACTCCCTTCTTTTCTTTGATCTTACTGAGGCGAGTGTGGCCAGATGGCAGGCACCACTACCTTCTCTGGGCATCAGCTTCCTGGTCTAAGTGACTCCTCTGAGACAGCACAAAGTGGGGATGGAGCCAGGGCTGGAAATGGAGTCTGATTTCAAATTCTGTTTATCTCACTCTGCAGGAAACTGAGGAAGGCAGGGGCTGCGCAGGTGAGGCCAGGGTAGGTCAGAGAGCTGGCTGATCAGGGTCACATGACAAAGACAATGAGCTATAATCATTGATGGACATGGCAGTCAGCAGCTTCACTATAAGATAAACAAATAAAGTCTTATGGCAGTGGAATGAATGGGAAGGCAGGTGCATCTTCTTCCCACCAACCTGGGTGGCTTAAAACAACCAAAACTGTGTTCTTCAGAGTTCACGGAGATAAAAGTTCAAAATCAAGGTGGCATAGCCCCTGCTCACTTCGAAGCCTCAGGGGAAAATCCCTTCTTACCACCACCACCACCTTGTCCCCAGTTTCTGGTGACCCCAGGTGCTCCTCGGCTTGTGCCTGCATCACTCCACTGGCTTTCTCCACTCTCACTGGCCTTTTTCTCTGTGTCTATGCCTTCTCTTCCTCTGCCTGTCTCAGATCTCCCTCGTGTTTCTCTTATAAGGACGTTTGTCATTGGGTTTAGGGTCCCTCTAATAATCCAGGATGATTTTATCTCAAAATCCTTAATTACATCTGCAAAGACTCTAAATTCCTTCTTAAATTAGCGGGCTATTTCATATTTCCTCTCGCTGCAACAAACTTCCAGCCTCCTGAACAATCTATCAAAGTACCTAAAGTTCTACTCCTTGGAGTGCATCGGTGCTGTTAGAGTAGACAGACCTACCTACTCCATCGGGGCTGGATGAAGGGATCTTGGCGTTTTGTTCCAGGATCTCTTCATCATTCTGAACAACTGATAAGAACTTTGGTGCTACAGCTTTAAGTGTTTTGAAAGAGATGGAGGTCATGGGAGTGATTGTCTTTGGGCCCTTACAGTAAGCAAATGCCCTACCTGGCCAGACTGCTTTGAGTGCTCAAGAAGGAGACACACTCAACACATCCCAGATTGGAGACTGATGGGGGCACGCGCCCCTGTAGTGCCCACTTTGAAATGTACTGAAAAGGTATGATGGCCAGCTGGCTTTGCTCATTGTTAAAATTACTCAGTCTTCATGGAAATTTTAGAAAATATATAAAAGTACAAAGAATGAAACAAAAGTCACCATTTATCTTAGCATCCAAATATAACCACTATTTTGCTACAGGTTTCTGAAATCATATTTCTGTATCCTTGTGTAATTTATTAAAATTTCAGCAAACCTACTTTGAACACTCCTACTGTTTTCATTCATTCAATCATACCAGTTTGTGTTATGAGCACGGTCCCACGTTATGACCTTCTTCAAAATCACAGTGTTTTAAGGCTGGTACTTAAACAAGGTTCACAATCCTTTAACCATAATTCCAAAGCCAAAGCCTCCAAAATACTGAAAACTGTAACCAATTTGGCACTAAAACTTGACCTACAATGAAATGCAGTTATGTATGCTCTTCATTTATCCCTCTTACTGTTAATATAGCTTCATGCTTCACAGCAGAAATATCAGTATGTTTAATGACCAGGCATTGCTCCAAAACCTACAGGTGAAATTGCTGGTATCAGTACATGCACAATATTACTTTCCTTAAATCCAAAATATTCTGAATCCCTAGCCCTAAGGAATTTGGATAAGGAATGGCAGACATGTATTTTAACCAGTGGTTTATTTTATCTTGACCTTGGTGTTGGACATTTCAGTCGTTACCCATAAAGTTTATGAGGCAGTTTTATTGCCAATTTAAACTTTATACTCTAGGAGTATTAGAGAAGGCTGTGTCACTACGGTCCCTAGCATGCAATGCTGTGTGTCCTATCACATGTAAAACAAATCATGACAGTCTATTATTAAACAGGGACACAGGTTCGATCAAGTTATCTGACAACAACCCACTATTTCTTCTCTTGTTTTAGGAAACTTGTCTTTCATATTCCTTTATTTGGGCAAGAGTTGATGGTAAACAAAGAAAACCAATAAAATAGTTTGAGAGCAAGAGAGAGTCTTAGAGTTATGGAATTCAAGCTGCAACCCATGGCCGTAACTCCAGACTTGAGAATCTTCTTAAATACTCACTACCTTCTGAGGCAGTAGGCTTAAAAATTGGAGGAAAGCTCCTCTTTGTATTGACACCAACAAAGCCAACTTCCAGGCTGTGTTATTTGTTGACCCTGTATATTTCACTAAGGAAATAACAATCTCCCCTGCCATACTTTTCCAACCTAAGTGCACAGTCTGGTTGTGCGAAAGGAAGGGTAAAGAGATAAACAGTGCTACAAACCGGGAGTGCCTACAGGCCGGCACACCACTAGCCATTTGCATGAGGATCTGTGCCACACTGTGTGGCTGCTTAGCACAAAACCCCATTCCCAGGTCACCACATAAGACTGCCAGCCAGGGTAACATGTTTCCCAATTCAGAGTCAGCTAGAGTCACATGTCTTGGATTCCAAAATCCATGATCATTGTGCCATATTGAACTGTTTCATGATGATCAAGAATATCATCTTTATGTATTTCTCATCAGGGACACATCCCCAAATCGAATGACTGTTTTGCTTATGAGAGGCATATTTTCTCTTTGAAACCTCGCATGATAAAAGCCACTCGATTGCTGGGTGGGGATGGATATCAGCTCCTCTCCAAAGAGCCCAGCTCACTGTCTGGTACACAGGAGTGGCCCATAAATGACATTTCCCTCCATATGTATGCATGATAAAACTCCCAGTAAACTCTAGGTCATTATTTTCCTCCATGATATAGGTGAACAGCCCCTGCCTTCAACCTCAGGGAACAACTTCGTTTTGATTTGCAGAAATTCATAAGTGTAAATCCCACTGAATCTCGGGGAAATGAGAAGCCACAATTTTGGCATCCCGAGATCAGAGTCTTGCACCCAGCAGAGTCAGCAGTGTGGCTGCCTTCCTAGTTCCAGAGAAGTAATTATGAACCAGCTCTCGGGCCAACCAGGCCCATCCACTGGTGCCATCAGAGTTGCATCGCTACCATTCAGCTTCGTGGTTGGCTGGTAATTAAAAAGCTGCCAGCTGTGAGAAACACAGCTGAGATCCAGGGCGAGTGTTTGCCAGAGATTGCAGACATGGCTGGTGGTTCCTGTGTAGGAACAGCAGGGGCAGCTGGCCCTGAGACTCATGGAGATAGGTGGGGATGAGCCAATGGAGAAGTCCAAGATAGCCTTCTTTCCCCTTAATGGCAAAATTACCAGCTGGTGAAGGAACGACCTGCCGCCACTCGGGAAACTTCCAGTTGATCAAACTTAGTGTCCTGCTGACTAGCCACAAGGTTGGACTTTTCATGCTTATGCCTTTAACAACATCACAAAGAATAGAGAAGGCTACGACTTATTTTGAGTTTACTGCTATCATACCAGTAATGTATATTCATTGTAGGAAATTTAAAAATACAAAGACATCCATACAAAGGAAAAAGACCATAACAGAACCACTGAAAAGTGGGCAACGTTATAGGCATATTTTAAGCTTTCTTATAAAACTTTGTATTCTATTTTGGTTTTTTTTAATATTAATATAATTATTTTCCAGTGTTTCTAAAGTCTTTTCCATAGCTTTGCAATATTTCATCATTTAGACACGTCATATCTTATATTCTCCCACTGCTAGAAAACAATACACCTCATGAACTAATTTGACAAGTACTATCAATACACCTATGTCTTAAGATACTGTGTTTTATTACCTGGCAATACACAAAACCAACCACCCCAGGGAAATCCCATGAGCCAGGCCAGTGTTTGGAGAACCTGACCCACAATGACAGTTTATAACAATCGCATAGTATTTGAGTGTGTAAATGTGCAGAGAAATTGAAAGCAAGGTCCAGCATCTCAGGGTGGGTCCTCCATGAAGTCTAAACCACTAGTCACCCACTTGTTCTAGTCTCCATATACCCAACATTCCCCCACCAATAAGACACAGGAAGAGAGGGAAGTGGACCTCATGAAAACTTTTGGTCATGTTCAAATGCACCTAATATCAAAACGCTGAAGAAGTTTTCAAAAGTTGTGGAGGGACAAAAATCAGGAACCTAGAAAAGGTACTCATTAGAAAGAGCAAAAGAAATTTCCCAGAGGCCTGGCTGCCCGGAAGTCCAGTATTCCTGGTGAAGAAAGATCAGGTCACAAACCAGAGCACAAGCCAAATATCAAGTAGAAAAGTAGGAGGGCATTCCTGTGTGGTTCTGTTCTCACTTTCCATTCTTCCCCATTACTTTTTCTGGAGGGAGGGGGGATATTTTTTTTTCAGTGATTTTATTTGTCTTCGTTTCCTAAACAAGTAGGTTTTTATTGAACTTTTTATTTTGATCTTCTTTTAGACTTACAGAAAACTTGCAAAATAGTACAGAGTTTCCATGTATCCTTCACATACATACTCCCTATTTTTTAATTACGTTCAGTTAGGCAACATATAGTACATCATATAGTTTTTGATGTAGTGTTCAATGATTCATTAGTTGTGTGTAACACCCAGTGCTGATCATAACACGTGCCCTCCTTTTTTTTAAGATACATATTTTAAGAGCTTAAAAATTATTCTGTTGAGTTTGTCAAAGAGAAAGTAATAAAGCCAAATGTTTATTTAGCTCTCACAACAAGGAGGCCAAGTACTTCTGTGATTAAGAGAGTGGACTCTGGAGTCATCTACTGGGACTATCAGCTCTGCCACTTATGGGCTGTGACATTTAAGGCAATTAATGAGCCTCTCTGAGCCTTTGTTTGTTTGTTTGTTTTGTTCTTAACTATTAAATGGAAGTAGTAGCTGTCTCAAAGAAGCTTGAGAAGGGTTAGGTTAAGTGACTTAATATATGCAGTATGGGGGTGCCGTGGTAGCTCAGTCATTTAAGCATCTGCCTTTGGCTCAGGTCATAATCTCAGGGTCCTGGGATCAAATCCTGCGTCAGGCTCCCAACTCAACAGGGAGTCTCTTTCTCCCTCTCCCTCTCTCTCTGCCTCTCCCCTGCTGCTTGCACTCTCTCTTGCTCTCTCTCTCAAATAAATAAATATAATCATATATATATGTATACACATATACATATATATATGCAATATGTTTAGCACTGTGTCTGACACAGAGGGGGCACTCCACAGATGTTATAGCAGATTGTATTTTCTAAACATGGCACATGCTCTAGTGCAATGTGACCTGGATACTTCCCATTCAGAAGTGAATCTTTTCTCCACCTTCTTTTTTTTTTTAATTTTTTTTAATTTTTTTTTATTTATTTGTCAGAGAGAGAGAGAGAGCACACAAGCAGGCAGAGAGGCAGGCAGAGGCAGAGAGAGAAGCAGGCTTCCTGCCGAGCAAGGAGCCCATGCGGGACTTGATCCCAGGACCCTGGGATCATGACCCGAGCCAAAGGCAGCGGCTTAACCCACTGAGTCACCCAGACGTCATTTCTCCACCTTCTTTAATGTGCATGGGCCTGTGACAGCACTGACCAATGGAATATGACAGAAGGGACACTGTGCCAAGTCTGGGGATAGGCCTTTGCAGCCAGGCGACTCTGGTTCCTGCCTTTGGAAGCTGGCTTCCACTGGTCATACGCTATGACCACCATGCTGTGAGAAGTATAAGCCATGTGGGAGAAGCCCACATGGAGAGCCAGGGAGGCTAAAGGGCACCAGGCACCAGACATGAGAGCTGGAAGGCCATCTTGGGCATTCAGCCTGGTCCAGCTCTGAGATAACCATCTGAATGCAACAGCAAGACAGAGCCTCAAAGGAACGCTCCCAGCTGAGAGCCAGGAGAGATAAAAATAAATCCTCGTTTTTAAGCCACTGCTTTGGAGTGATGAGTTATGTAACAATAGATGTCTTGAATAGATATTGTCTACTATTTTTATGATCACAATTATTACTTCATACAAGACCCTTTGCTGTTGAATATTCAGCATATAATTTAGAGATTCTTATGACTTGATATCCCACTCTAAAGAACATCCATTCTAGATGAGAATGGCAGTAAATAACTAATAGTGGGGATATAAAATGCTAATAAAGTGTTCTTTGCCCCAAGTATGTGTGAAGTGCTAAAAGGACACAGGAGTTATTTTGTCTGGGAGCAAATCTTGGAAAAGGAGTGCAGTGGTTGGTAGAAGAGACATCATCACAGAGGAAGTGACAGTTGAGCTGAGCCTGGAGGCTGATGAGATGTCACTGAGCAGCAAAAGGAAGAGGGAGGAGGGATGGGGTAACCCTCACAGCTGGAAGAACTCTATAAGGATATTATACAAAGAGGTAACTTTAAATTGACTGATAATTTGAATTTTGTTCCTTAAAAACTAATTCTAAGTAATTGGAGAGAGAATTTCTTGGTGGCTTATGATGGATAGTAAAATTCTACTTCACACACCTCTTTATTGGTGGGGGGGGGGAAGAGCCACAATCTATAATCAGAAAGAGGATAAAGATCTGGGTTGGAATTGCAACATTTAAAAACTCCATGTTGATAGGATGGATTTTGTTACCCCGTGATGTTGCCTTTTGGATAGGCTGCAATTAGAGGAATTTGGGCTACTACTCGTTGCCATTGTTTGTTTGAACAAAAATTCTTTGAATAATGGAAGTTCTACATCCAGATACTCTTCTGTGGACTTTTCTGAGGATTCCATCAAAGATCTAAGATAAGTTATGTGGAAGAAACAGGAGAACTTCCTCTGCATCATTGGCAAGGTCTTATTTTCTTCCTTTAGTTTCTTCAATTGCTTTCAATATTGATTAGAAACAAAACAGTTTCTTTATGCTTTATACATAAACAAAAGTTTCTGTTTTTATGCTTTATGCTTTATACATAAACAAAACAGAAACTGTTTTGTTTCTAAAGCATAAAGAAAAATAAAAAATTCTGCTATTTAAAATTACCACTGCTGGGACACCTAGGTGGCTCAGTCAGTTGGGCATCTGCCTTCAGCTCAGGTCATGATCCCAGGGTCTTGGGATCAAGTCCTGCATCAGGCTCCTTGCTCAGCGGGGAGCCTGCTTCTCCCTCTGCCTGCAGCATCCCCTGCTTGTGCTCTCACTTGTGCTTTCTTCCTAACTCTCTCTCTCTGACAAATGAATAAATAAATGTTTATAAATAAATAAATAAATAAATAAATAAATAAATAGAATTACCACTGCTTTTGAAGTTTCATCCATTTTTCTGTGATCACAAATTCCCACCCCCACAGGGAAAAACTGTCCTGAATCCTGTGTTCATCCCTTACTTACTTTTATTCTTCATTTTACCATGTGTATTTGTATCAGTAAAAATAATGTGTTTGGTTTCGCTTGGTTTTAAACCTTAGGCCCCCCCAAAAATCATACCACAGGGTATATTTTGCACTCAGACTGTGGTTTTGGACAGCTGGTTCTTCCAATTATGGGTTGTAAAATCTTAAGCAAGTTAATAAATGTCCCTATGCCTGTTTTCTCAACTGCAAAACTGAAATAATAACAGTACCCACCTCTCATGAAGGGGAGCTCATTTGTGTAAGACATTGGAAGTAGTGCCTGGAACACACAGTGTGGGCTTCATAAGTACTAGCCATTATTCTCCAATCTGTTTTATGACTGCCCCAATTTATATTCCAAAGATAATCCATGCTATCGTGGATAGCCATAAATCCTTTGATTTCCTGGCTATATATTATTTCTTTATGTGGACAAAATACTATTTAATTATCCACTGTCTAGTCAGTAGACATTGGATTATTCTCCAGATTTTGCTTACACCAGTGCTGCTAGGAAAATTCTAGTTTGTTGAAGCATATATTCTAGTCTGGGGACAGATACTCTAGAGTTAGCTGTATATAGGAGTATATTCTCAGGATTAAAATAGCTGGGGCATCCCACGTCGGGCTCTCTGCTCAGCAGGGAGCCTGCTTCCCCCTCTCTCTCTGCCTGCCTCTCTGCCTACTTGTGATCTCTGTCTATCAAATAAATAAATAAAATCTTAAAATAAAATAAAATAAAATAGCTGGGGCATAGAACAGGCACACCTTCAACTTTACTAGACACAGTCATAGTTTCCAAAGTTGCTGGGCCATTGTACATGCCCACAAGTGTGTGGAAATGACCCAGCTGCTTTAGAACCTCACCCACCCTCCATACTGGCAATTTTCATTTCTACCCAGCTCGGGGGTGATTTTAATTTACCTTTGTTGATGACGGATGCGTTTAAGCATCTTTTCAAATACTTGTTAGCAGGGGCCTATGATCTTAGGGTCCTGGGATCGAGCGCCAGATTTGACTCTGTGTTCAGCGGGAAGTCTGCTTGAGATTCTCTCTCCCTCTCCCTCTACCTCCCATTAACCCCCATGCTCTCTCCGTCTCTCAAAAAAATAAATAAATAATAAATCAAGATATCAAAATTCCATGTTTTTGTGCTTGCTGCTGCCAATACATTTTTAGAGATGATATATATACAGCTGGCCTGTTCATGCTTTATAATTCTATTTGTCAGTTTACTCTTTAGGGTTTGCTATGTAGATGACAATGTCATCTGCATATAATTGAATTTTATTTCTTCCTTTCATTTTTTATACTTTTTTATTCTTGCCTGATGGCACTGGTTAGAACCTCCAAAACAAAGCTAATTTAAAGTCATGATAGGGAGCATCCTTGTTCCTAATCTTAAAGGGAATACTTTCAGTGTTTCAGCACAAAGCATAAGAGATTGTTTCCAGATTTTGGTAGACTTCAAATACCAGATTAAAGACACTAGGTCCCAGGGCACCTGGGTGGCTCAGTGGGTTAAAGCCTCTGCCTTCAGCTCAGGTCATGAACTCAGGGTCCTGGGATCAAGCCCCGCATAGGGCCCTCTACTCCTCGGAGAGCCTGCTTCCTCCTCGCTGCCTGCCTCTTCTGCCTACTTGTGATCTCTGTCTGTCAAATAAATAAATAAATAATCTAAAAAATTTTTTTGAAAAAGACACTAGGTCCCCAGGAGACTGTTTGTTTTTATTATAAATAAATATTAAATTTAGTAATTCATTTGTTATGATGATTATGTATATTTTCCCTTCCCATTCTGTTTGAAGGGACCCCAGATTAACATTAGTAGATTTTCTAATGCTCAACAAGACTAGAATTTCTGAGATAAACACAACTCAACCATGACATTTTGTTATTTTGTAACATATTGATCCAATGAGTTATTATTAATGGGCCTTAGTGAGAATGGCCTATAATCTTGTCTCTTCCTCTCTTCACTGGACTTGGCATTAGGTTTGTGCTAGGTTCATCAGCTGAGTTAGGGTCTTTACCAATTTTTCTATTCTTAACAGAAATGTGTGGTAGGGAGTAATTCGTCCCTTTAGCAATAAAACTCTCTTGGACAGATATTTCCTTAGGGGGAGATTTTTAACTATTGATTCATTGTCAGTTATAGAAAGTATCATTGTTGGTTAATAGTCCTTCATGGGTAATTTTGGTTGTACATATTTTCCTAAGTACATGTTTGTCACTGATATTCCTTTAGCATTTTAACCTCTGTTTTATCTTTAGTTATGTCTCCTTTTTTCATTTCTAATTTTGACTGTGGTGCCTTCTCTTTTCTTTCAGATCAAGTTTGCCACGGGATATAAATTGTATTACTCCTCTGTTGTAATTCCATGCTCTATTTTGGTAACTCCTGCTCTTTGCTACTTCCTTCTGTCTGTGTTCTTGGCATTAAGCTTTTATTATATCACCAATCTACAAACTTAGTGCATCAGTGATTAAATTTTAGTTTTTCTCCTTTTCTAATATTTCACTTCTATATTTCTACATTATTGTTCTGTCTTAAATTGTTTTATTCTCATTACCATTTACTCTTTGACTCATAACTTGTTACTTTCCAAATAAATTTGGAATCTTCTAATTGCCTTTTTGTCATTGATTTCCCTCATAGTATGGTGGTCATAGGAAACAGTCCACATATTAATTCTGTGATTTTTTTTAACTTTATTTAAGCTTTATTTAAACATATAATGTAACCCCACCACCCTCTCCCAACCCCTCTTCCCCCCACCCCCCTCAGTTTGTTTTATGACATTAAGAGTCTCTTTTGGTTTGTCTCCCTCCCGATCCCATCTTCTTTCATTTTTACTTTTCCTACCACCTTAACTCCCACCCCCGTTGCATCTCCACTTCCTCATATCAGGGAGATCATGTGATAGTTGTCTTTCTCCAGTTGACTTATTTCGCTAAGCATAATACGCTCTAGTTCCATCCATGTCATCGCAAATGGTAAGATTAAACGTAGTGATCCAAAGGGGCACGTGTACCCGAATGTTTATAGCAGCAATGTCCACAATAGCCAAGTTATGGAAAGAACCTAGATGTCCATCAACATATGAATGGATAAAGAAGAGGTGGTATATATATAAGATGGAATACTATGCAGCCATCAAAAGAAATGAAATCTTACCATTTGCGATGTCATAAAACAAACTGAGGGGTGTGGGGGGAAGAGGGGTTGGGAGAGGGTGGTGGGGTTACATTATATGTTTAAATAAAGCTTAAATAAAGTTAAAAAAATATATAATAAAATAAAAAAAAATTCTGTGATTTTTTTAAGGGAACTTACATTGCATTCAATTATAGGGCAATTTCCTTTCAATATGAAGAATAGAATTTGGATGTGTGTGTGTGTGTGTGTGTGTGTGTGTGTGTGTGTGTGTGTGTGTCAAGGCTTATTGTAAGAAAACATTTGTTGATGCCAAAAAAAAGTTTTTATTTTGCCCTCATTCTCATAATGATATCTTCATTGAACATATAATTCCAATAATTCCAGGTTGACAGTTCAAACCATGGAGTTATTTTTCTACACTCTTTTGTCAACCACTATTGTTATTAACTATTGCTGAAAAATCAATTATCAATACAATTGCCATTCTTTTGAAGTTGATATTTCTTTTCTCACTGGATGCCTGTAGGTTCCTCTCTTTGTTTTTGGTTTTCTACAGTTTCAGTATGCTGTACCTAGGTATGAATTTTTTCTTATTTATCCTTCTTTGGGTACATTGAATACTGACTCTCTGTTTTGAAGTTTTTCACCATTTCTGAGAGAAACTTCTTACATTGAAGCCCCTTCTTTTTTATTTAAATAAGAGGTACATACTTGGTGTATATTCTTTGTCTGATAAGTTTAACATCTAAAGACTGAGTAGCTGATTCCATTGTCCAGTGTTTCTTCCATATTACTTTGGTTCTTTGTTATTTTAAGGGTTTTCTGCTTTTGTGCGTATGCTCATTTTTCTTAGAAATTAATTTTTGGGGTGGGGGGCACCTGGGTGGCTCAGTGGGTTAAGCCTCTGCCTTCAGCTCAGGTCATGATCTCAGGGTCCTGGGATTGAGCCCCACATCAGGCTCTCTGCTCAGCAGGGAGTCTGCTTCCCCCTCTCTCTCTGCCTGC
>ML100917.1:0-46883 GCA_003697995.1 Taxidea taxus jeffersonii | reverse complement strand
CCTTCCTTCCTTCCTTCCTTCCTTCCTTCCTTCCTTCCTTCCTTCCTGTCTTCCAAATTTTATTAGAATTCCCACTCCTTACAAGCCACCCTGCAAAGCCCTAGGCATATGAAGTGATAAACCAGGGTCCTATATTGATGAGGGACCTGAAGTTTATTTGGAGGAAAGTTCATTACAACCCAGAGGGATCAATGATGTGATGATAGAAAGAGAAGGAAATGTGGGTGCCCAGAGGGGGGCACCTGATCCAGCCAGGGAACAATCTGGAAGGTTCTAAGATAAAGTGATGCTTAAATTTGTTTGTAAAGAAGGCATAAGTAAGACTCAAGTGATGGACAGGAGAGGGAGTGACAAATGGCATTCCAGGTAGGTGCCAACAGTGTGTACAAAGGCTCACTGAGATGATGAGGTATAGTGCATTTTTGAAGAGTGTGCAGACTGGGTGGGTGGAGGTGTGACAAGGGGTGGGCAGAGCTCAGGTCCTTGAGGACTTTGTGAGCTGCAAGAAGCAGCCTGTACTTAGCTCCCACGAGACGAAAGTTTCCTCAAGGGGGATGAAGGGGACCATGATATTTTATAAAGGATGGTTGTTCAAGTGAGGATTCCATGATAAAGTGAATTTGAGCAGAGAACTGGGTGGTGTGAGGAAGGGACAGGCCAATAGGACACCAAGGGGGAGATTCTTCAGGCAATGGGGACAGGTATGCCCTGAGGTGGTACTGCACTATGGGCTTATCCGTGACGTTCTCTTTCCCAGCTAGGGGAAAATTCCTTTTATTCCTCCCTCTGCCACTCCCTCCTTCTTCCCTCCCTCTCTCCCTGTTCAATTCAGCATGTACTTTCTTGAGCACCTACTATGTGGTGGCATGGGTCAGATGGAGGGGGTCATGTAGTCTACCAGACCCAACATCTACCCTCAGGGGGTTCACAGATTGGCAGGAGAGACAGACCCAACTGGACACAGCCTGATGGCCCCAGGTGGGTACAGAAAGGGCTAAATAAAAGAGAAATAAGGGGGGGCACCTGAGTGGCTCAGTGGGTTGAGCCTCTGCCTTCGTCTCAGGTCATGATCTCAGGGTCCTGGGATCGAGTCCCGCATTGGGCTCTCTGCTCTGCATGGGGCCTGCTTCCTCCTCTCTCTCTCTCTGCCTGCCTCTCTGACTACTTGTGATCTCTGTCTGTCAAATAAATAAATAAAATATTTAAAAAAAAAGAGAAATGAGGGAACAAACTTGTCTGGTCAGGGAAGGACAAGCCCTGGATTAAAAAGGTGGGTGGAATTTCTTTAGACTCTTTTTTTTTTTTTAGTAGCATAAATACTTCAGACAAGTGTACAGCTTGATAAATTCTCACCAGATGAATGCCCCCGTGTAACCAGCATCCTGATCAAGAAACAGAATATGGCCAGCCCCCCAGGAAGTCTCTTGAGACTCCTTCCAGCCTCTCCCAGGGAACCCCCAACCTGATTTCCAGCAGCATAGGTTAATTGTGCCCGTTTTTATGTACAGTATGGCCTCCTTTGTGGCTGGCTTCTCTTGCTTTAGATTATGTTTGTCAGACCCATCCGTGTTGTGTGTAAGCGTATCTCATTTATTCCCACTACTGTGCAGAATCCCAATGTGTGAATACGCCACGATTTTTTTTTTCCCTTTGGCCTGTTCTGCTATTGCTGGAGCCTTGAGTTGTTTCCATTTTTGGCCATCCCAGGTGGTGCTGCTATGACATTCTGGTACATATCTTTGGGTGAACATATGCACGCATCTCTGTTGGGAATGATCTGGGAGTAAACTTGATGGGTCAAGGGGAGGGTATATGTTGAGCTTCTGCAGACACAGCCAGATAGCCTTCCAAAACGGTTGTACCAATTAACACTCCCACCAGAAACGTGTGCGTGTTTGAGCAACGTAGCCTTACTAACACTCCGGGTTTTCTGCCATTTTCATTTTACTTTATTTCGTGTTCATTCTTGTGGGGATGGGATGGTATTCCATTGAGGTTTTAATCTGCATTGTCTCAATGGCTGATGTGGTTGAGCACGTTTTTGTGTGTTTATTGGCTATTTGTTCATCCTCTTGTGGTGAGATGCTTCCCTCCCCCCATTGCATTATATACCTTTTTCTTATTGGTTAGAAGGTGTTCTTTTTTACATATATTCTGGATATGAGTCCTTGATTCAATATACTATTGAGAGGATCTCTCCCACTCTGGGGTGGTTTGCCTTCTCCTTCTCTTAATGGTCACATTTGATGGACAGATGTTCTTACTTTTAATGTAGTGCGTTTAATTTTTTTATAGCAGGATAGAATTTTTTAAGCTTATTAGGATGCAGAAAGCAGGCTTTTCCAGTGCAGGGAGGGTTTTGAGCAGAGGTGGGAGGTGGGAAGGTCAGAGCCTTGGAGGAAACAAGCACCATCAGCTGGTGTGCTTGACTCTCAGGAGGTGTAGGAGTCTGGAGATGGGGGTGAGACTAGAAGGGTTGTTGGGAGCTTATCTTGAGGGCTTTCTAATGCCATGCTGTAGAGTTTGGACTACCTCAAGTCCACGGGGGGGGGGGGGGCTGAAATTTTGAGCAAGGGCTGCCAAGACCAGAGGGGGTATCAAGAATATTCATCCAACAAGAGCCTGGTTGCAGGTGGTGGGGTGAGGGAGAGCCGGGGAAATGGGGCTTGTTGGGGGTGGGGAGGGTCCAACATGGACAGACTTCAGGCAGCTGTGTAGACAGGGTTTGGCATTCTTTCACTCCATATGGGGCTAGACTGAAGATGGGGGTGTGGAGATACATTCGTGGATGACATATCCTTAAAGATAATGTCACAGCTCTTTCAGGATCATACTTAGTCTGGCACATTTGCCCTTGTGTAAAAACTCAGGCAAGAAGCAGACAATTCAGAGGGTCACAAACCAGTCCTCCATCTATCAGCCCTGAAAGCCTTGAAAAAGATGGGACAAGGCTTACCGTGCTATGTCCTAGAAGGAACCTGGTTCCCTGAGGTGGAAGACAGGCCAGAAGAATTGGGGAACATGGAGAGGAGTCCTAAGTCTGCCTCAGCTCACTGCTGTGTGTCCTTGGGGGAAATCCCTTCCATTCTCTGGGTCTCACTTTTCTTGTCTACTGAGAGGGTTGTGAGACTCAGATGAGCTCATGGACAGGAAATTCTTGGTGGCTCATACTTCACAAGTGTAAGGGATTACTGGGTCTCCCCATGCCCAGGGAATGTAAAGTCAAGCACTTGGTAAACCATGTTAACAATTATGCAAGAATGGGTTTAAGGGGCCAATATTGCTGTATATGACCCGGAATTAAAGACGTCAGTCTCACTTCCTAAGGGACCAGGACTTGGCCACCAATGCCAAATTCCCTCTCTGGAATCTGAACATCATAAATCCCAGATATGGATATTAAAAGTATAGATTTTTACTGTTAATGTATTCTTTAGTTCCTCTAAACATATTTAAGATGGCTGAAAAAAATAATAAAAACAACATCCCTTTAGTAGGGATGAGCACCATGCTGGCCACCTTAGTAAGAGATGGGCTTGGAGGCGTAGGCAGAGTAGTCCTGTGGGCAGAAGCACAGGGTGGGAGACGGTGTGGGGGGCTCAAAGGGCCTGTGACAGTGAATTGTATGTGTCAACTTGGGTAGACTTCAGCACTTGGCTATTCAATCAAACACTGAGATGTTGCTGTGAAGGTATTTTGTAGTTGTGGCTGACATCTACCTGCAGTTGATTTTAGATAAAGGAAATTATCCTTGATAAACTGGGTGGGCCCCACCCAATCAGTTGAAAGTCTTTCAGCAGAACTAAGATTTCTCTGAGGAAGAAGTCCTGCTTCAAGACTAGAACATCAGGTCCTGCTTTTAGATTGGCAAATTGTCTTAAAGATTTTGGACTTACCAGCCCCCACAATTGCATGGGCCAAGACATTGAGATAAATCTCTTGCTATGTCTAGATCTACATGTAGAGACTAGTCTTCTTTCTCTGGAGACCCCTGATAGATACAGAGCCCCGAGTGAGAACTTAAGGCTGGGGTTGGAGGGGGAGCAGCAGGAGATGAGGACAGCCTCCTCAATCTTCTCTTGCTGCTCCAACTCCAAAGACCTCTCTAGTCTTCAGATGTGCCAAACATGTTATACCTGCTTGACTCTTGCTCTTTCTTCCACCTGGAAAACTCCTTCCCAAGGGACATGCATGCCCTGTGCCACCACTTTACCACTTCATCTCTGCCCAGTGACAATTTCTTGGAGAGGCTTTGCCTGACTGTTCTAACCTAAAATAGCCACTGTCCTCATCCTTCTTTTCTCAGATTAATTTTTGTCCCTGATGCATATTGTTACATGTTATTTTATACATTTCTTTTAATTGTCTGTCTTGCCCACTGGGATATGTGATCCCTGACACCAGAGACATTCCTTTTTCATTCCTGTGTTTCAGTTCCTAGCTCAGTGCTTGGCATGGAGTGGGCAGCCAGTGGCTCCAAATTGTGGTGGGTTTTGAGTACTGTGCCAAGTCATTATAAGGAATTTAAACCAGCTTCCACCAACCAGTCTCCTCTTGACAGCCATGGACTCCCAGAGAGATGCCATGGGGGGAAAACTCACAAAGAGATGCCAGCGAGAAACAGCTTGGAGGCACTTGACAATTTTCCCTTATCTCCTGTGATCCACGTTGCCTGGCCAAGTTGTTCATGAAGGAGGCCTTATGATGCATCTCAAAAAAGCAACCACGGCCTCTCAATCACTCAGCAAATTTTGGAAGGAAAAACAGATATCAAAAACGAAAGTGCACAACGGTAATATATGATATCAGATCCGTCATTCTTTACAGCAACATGGACGATGGCGTTTGGCAAACAGCAGTTGCACCCAAAAG
Organism: Taxidea taxus jeffersonii; assembly: GCA_003697995.1. Taxonomy (NCBI): domain Eukaryota; kingdom Metazoa; phylum Chordata; class Mammalia; order Carnivora; family Mustelidae; genus Taxidea; species Taxidea taxus. The sequence continues at coordinate 42,011 of ML100917.1, read as the reverse complement.
ATAGACAGGCAGTTTTGACATGTCTTGCCAGAGAAGAATTACCCTCCCCACCCTCGGCCCCCCCACCCTCCCGGACCGATCACGAGGAATGACAGAATTACAAACAAATCAATCAGGCAGAGAACAGAAGCAGTGGAGACTGGGGGTTTGGGTGGTAATAACAAGATGGGTTTCCAGGGCACTAGGTATCAGTGTATCCTGGACCACAGGCAAATGGGTGGCTTGCCCAGGAGAGGGGAGGTTGTGGGGCCTGGGAGGATTTCCCAGCTTCCACCACGCGGGACAGTGATCTGTCCATGGTGTCGAATCCCACCACTCCCTGTTAATTAGTGTTGGGGAGAAGTAGTCAGAAGGGATGGTTATCAGCCATTTACTTCTGTCTGAGAATGAGTTTGTTGTGAACTTATGAAGCTGGAGTTGGGGGGGACAGACATCCAGAAATCATAAACACATAAGCCTATAAAGTCCTGTTGATAATATAAATAAAAGAAATAAGTTGTAATACAATAGAGGGTGGTGGGGATTGTGATTAACCAAATGGCACCTATCCCCTCCAAACAGGACAGCTGCCCCTGAGTTCCAATTGTTTGAGGCTATGTGTGAATGTGAGAACAGTGTTGACAATTGGAATATATAAGAGCAGCTATAAACCTCGTTTATGTGCAATCTCCTGATTTTTAAAATGTTGGCAGCTAATTCAACAATATTCTAGAGTAGCCCCTTATTTTAAGATGGAAGGCTTGAGCTCCAGAGAGGGAAGAGGACTTTCTCAAAGCAGCTCAGTGAATTGGCAACAGGATAAGGCCTAGAATCTCAGTGCTTGTTCCAATTCAGCTACTGTCCCTTTCCCTGTAGCCTGCTTTTCTGTTTGACAGAACAAGCCTTCTATCTGAGCTCTGGATATAGGAAAGGCAGGTAAAAGAATGGAATATGCAGGAAGATGTTTGATCAAATCAGTCCTAAATTTTGGAAGAGCATTAGATAGCCCAAATTATTTTAACACATCAGCTCAGCTGAAGTCCCAGACCTAGGAGAGAGAGGCTGAGGAAAGGGGTCAGCAAGATTGGAGGTCAGGGCTGCCTTTGCAAAGATGGGTGCCCCTTCTGGACCACCTGCAAGGTTCTGGGTCATGCTTTGGGAACACTTCTGGGCTCAGTGCCAGACACTCCCCCTCTTCCTTTTATCCTAATCAAGCTTTACAAGAACAGATCCTGTTACACTTGTTCTGAATCCCATTAGTATCAAGCCATCTTTGTAGGCATTCTCTGCACCAGACAAACCAGGTAGACCAAAGAGGGAAACTAACCAGAGTGCATCTGGTCTAGCCCGGAGCCCCACTCCTCCTCCATTTCAGCCTCACCCTCCTCCCATTCCCTGGCTTGGGACCCCTGAAATCTCATCCCCCAAAACTGGATGAATCTTTCTCCCTGAGCAATGCTGGGGACACAGTCTACATTAGGTGAATCAACAAGGCTATTTCAAAAGAGACCAAATAGGAAATAAGAGCCCCCATTGCCTAATGGGACTTATCAATTATGATCTAGGGCCATATTTCTTTGAGGGGTGATTGTTTCACGGAGTCTGACATCTCATATAGCTTTAAATTACTCACAACCGGGACGGCTTACAAGATAGCAGTAAAATCAGGAGAGGATTGGGCAATGTAATTATAGTATGGAAATGATGTTGATCACTCAAGCAGGGAGCAGACCTTGAATCGAAAACCCTGCTTTGTCTCCCCACCCCCTTCCTTCCACTGCTCCTGCTCAGGGCTATAGAACATACAACACCTGGGAAACATGGGGGTAACCTCACTCCTGCTGGGAAGTTGGAAGTTGGCCAGGTCACGGTGTAGGGTGTAATGAGCCATGGGATGGGCAGACAAAAAGAGCAGGACCAAGGACAGATCCCATAGGTCTTGGTCATCAGGATCTAAAGGACAGCAAGGCAAGAGTCTGTAGGAATTCTCCACTGCCTGAGTTTATGGAAGTAACAATTTCCTAAACTCTTAATATATGTCAATAATTATATTAACATCTTGGATTATAAAAAATTTACCTTCTTTCTCCTCTTCCTCCCTCCCTCCCTTCTTACCTTCCTTCCCTCCTTCCTTCCATTTTTGAGTACTGTCCCCAAATGAGACACTATGTAAATCTTTGAGAATACAGAACTGAATTATTTCAACTGTTTAATAAGCATATACTATATGTAGACATTGTGCTGGAATCCAGATAGAGAAAAACTTACTGCTTATCTATTCAAATACTTATTGTTGATTAACTAGTTTGCAGGATGGATAAGCTACTTCTCAAATCCGTTTCCTCTTCTTCCTGAGCACACAGTTAGGTTGCATTTTCTGGCCTCCTTTGAATCTAATTTGAATGAATTCTAGCCAGTGGAATGTGAGAAGAAGTGATTTGGGTCTGGCTCATAAGATCTTCCTACCTGTTATCTTCCATAATCTTTCCCCAACCTGTCAGGTGGGTACCAACACCCAGGGTGATCCTAGAAGGCCACTTGTTGAAATTGGAAAAGCCATCAGTATATTGGGTCCCTGAATGAATAAGTGAAGCCTAGTCCCTCCCTGACCCCCAGTTCTCTACTGAACTGAACCACTGCATCATCAGTTGAGCAAGATACACCTACACTTCTTGAGCTGCAGAAATAATGGGGTTTGTCATATACAACGGTTAAACTAAATGTTAAACGTAGAATTAATTCTATAAACATTCATTAAGTAACTGGTATGCCCCAGTTTTGGTGTTAAGCTCTGGAGACACAAAGTTCATCCAAACATGGAATAAGTTTCTCTTAAGTGTTGGGCACTGGGCGAGACATTTGGTAACTGAATATATACAGGGTCCTTGTCCTCAGAGGTTTCACCATTTGATGGAGGATCCAGGTCATGGTGTGAAAAGTGCTAAAATAAAACTTTTTATGAGATTCAGTGGGGACACAGGAAATGATCTCTGCTTGGGGCTGAGGGAAAAGAAGAGGGAACAGGGGGAACTACAAACACTTGGAAGTTTTAGATATGGGCTTTGAAGGATGAATATAGGTTTTCCAAGGCAGAGATTAGGTGGAAGGGAAATCTAGGCACAGGGAACAGCATGTTGCAAAAGTGGTGTGTCTTGGGGTCAGTGAAAAGTTTGGCATGAACAGAGCTCAGGAATATGTGATAAGGACAGAATCAGGTGAGCAGAGCTATAGCATGAATCTGGGGCAGATGTTCTTGTCTTTCTACCTGCTGGGTATATGTTATTGGAGCTGGGGTAAGGGTTGTCCGGAGACTGCATATTAATTCCATCTTGAACTAAAGTGAGAATAGACAGTCCTATGCTGCTCCCACCTCTATGGGCAGGACTGTTTTGTTCTCCCTTTCTGAATTATACATTTAATGAGAATGCAACTTTATGACATATTTCACCTAATATTATCCCCTTTTTATGAATGAGTAAACTGACAACCAGAAAGGTAAATTATCCACTCAAATCACACAACTGTCTGACCCTAAGGTTTGCATTTAAACCTCCAACTGAGGCCATATTCTCAGTGTGTTGGTGGCCCTCGGCAGAGTGAGAAACAGGTTTTCAGTCTCAAGAGGCAGAGGTTCTGAAACTCTCAGGGTTAATTGTCTATTTGGCAAAGGCCAAAGAGCTTCCCCTCCCAAAAGGTAATCAGAACTAGCTCAACACTGAGCTCATGTGCACGTGTGGTAAAGGGTAGAAGGGTGTGGGGAGTCTTAGCTGAGCCGGGACTAGCCTGAGCTATGCTGGGAAGGAATAAATCTCTTCATGAGCCAACATTAATACAAGCTTGGCAGGTTCTGGGCAGGCCCCTGGTTGATTATGCCAATGGACGCTGGGGAGGGGAAGATTGAACTGCCGGGATGGCGTGAATGAACATCACACAGGGTAATGCCTTGAAAATATATAGCACCCAAGAAGGCAGGCAGCTAAAGGCGGGGCGAAGAGAGATGGTGGGGGGGGGCAACATCTGTTTGCAATTATAATCACTAGAACCCACCAAACAAGGCTCTCAGGCATATTGTATATGTTGTGTATTTATTGAGCACCTACTCAGTGCCAGCCACTGGGGGTACAGGGCTGAACATCCAGACACAGTGCTGCCTCATGGACCTCACAGTCTGGTAGGGCAGACAGAACCAAACAGGCCATGATACCAATTATATAAAAAGTACATGAAGGAGAAGAACAAGCAGTGGTGAAGGCCTCTAGTGCTTGGGGAGAGGTCATGGAGGACTGCCTGGAAGAGGTGACATTTGGAATGAGAGCTGAAAGATGAATTAGGGTTAACTTGGTCGAGTGTGTGTATTTAGCAGATGATAGAGGACAGATGACAAACATATATGGAGGCCCTGAGACGGTAGGATGTTTGGAACTTGTAAATGAAAGAAATGAAGCTAGGGTGTCTAGGGCATGGAGAGTCAGGGTTCAGACAGACTTGAGATGCAGCCAGAAGACAAACCTGGCTTGACCTTGTGGGCATTGTAAATGATTGAACTTCATCATAGAGCAATAGAGAGCCACTGATGTTTCTTTTTTCTTTTTTTTTTAAAGATTTTATTTATTTATTTGTTAGAGAGAGAGCGGGAGTGAGCGCAGGCAGAGGCAGAGGGAGAAGCAGGCTCCCCACCGAGCAAGGAGCCTGATGTGGGACTTGATCCCAGGACGCTGGGATCATGACCTGAGCTGAAGGCAGCCGCTTAACCAACTGAGCCACCCAGGCGTCCCGAGCCACTGACGTTTCTAAAGCAAAGGAGTTACTGATCAAATTCTCTTTCCCAAAGTCTCACATCCAATCTTCACTGCAACCTGGTGAGATAATTAATAATCCTCATTATTTGGGTGAGAAAATGCAGCTCAGAGAGGTGAAGTGATTTGTCTGAAGTCACACAGCAAAAGAATAGCACACTGTGCCTGTTGTATCCCAAAGATAGTAAGTGGTTCATACAGATTTTCTAGCCCAACGTTGTAGACTTGTTTCTAAAAAAAGAAAGTTTGGACTCCAGGATGTGAAAAGAGAACTTCCGTCCCTGGATGTACTTTGGTAGGGATTTGACAAAGGTCAGGAGGCTATGATCAGAATTTGGGAGCTATGGATGGCTGTGTCCTGGAGAAAGAGCCCCCATCCCCCCATGACCTGCCTAGAAGTTTGGTTTGGCGATGGCCAAAGGCCTGCAGAGAGGTCTGAGGATGCCAAGGGTCTGCAGAGAGCCAGACAGAGCAGAGAAGGTACCAGAGTGGGCTACTCGCTTTAGGGTGTGGGAGGCTGAAAATCTTCCTTGAGTATTAAATCTACTGGAAAGTCAAAAGGAAAATAACAAAAGCCAAATAAAATCTAAGATCTTCTCCCCTGGAATTATCAGGCCAGCTCCAGTTTGGAAAGAGCAATCCAATCTAGTTGCTGTATATTTGCAGGCTCATAATCGGCCAGAATAACGGTAATCGTGGAGACTAATAGCAACAATGCACTCATCTGGCAAATAACTAGGCAACTTCCATGAGCCTAACCCTGAACTAGGCATGGGGAATAGAACAGAGAAGAAGGTGGAGATGGGGCTTGCTCTGCTGGAGCTTAGAGTTTTGTCCAGAGTAGTAGTAGTTACATTTTGTTGAGAACCTTCTATGTGCCATCAAAACAAGATGAGGCATAAACATCTCCTTCTTGAAACCTCAGAGTGTAGTTACCTGCAGTAGACATTGCAGGTCCTATCTACCTGGCTGTACACCCAGTCCCTAGCTTCTATGAGTGCTGATGGCTGATGGCTCAAAACTTCCTCCCTTCTGGAGACTTGCTCTAGAGCCACCTTGTTCAGAAATGCCTGGACAGTTATGCACACCCAAGAGCAGTCTGTAGTCAATGGCTAACTCTTACAAGAGCTCCCTTGTTTTCCTGTAGGACCACATTTTGGCACCACTGATGCTCTAGAGCTCCTTGTGGGATTAGGCAGAAACTGGACCTTACCAGACACCGCATCTCTGCTTGGCTTCTTCTTCATTGCTGTCCAGCTCCTCCCAACCTTACTAATTTTTCTCTGGAGCTCTCCCACAATCAATTTCTTTGAACAAGAGTCCTCATCAATTTCTTGCACAAGTCCTCAGGGATGGGACCAGTGTGAGGCAAGCATATTACTTAGCTCATAAAATTCAAGGAGGCCCTCACTCTCTAAGGCTGTCTTTGTGCTTATATGAGCACGAGGATGAGAGTTTCTTTACATTTCACACTCTGGGCATGTGGATTGTCCCATCCTGGCCTCAGTCCCAGTCTTAGTTTCTCTTTTTAGGGAACACATCTCAGGACAGTATCTTTATTGTACCTAATCCATAGCTGGAGACATGAAGTGTGAAGATGAAGAAAGATATCCAAGATATCGCAGCTCGTAAGGGAGTAGGACTCAGACTATTTGTAATCAAAGTTTATATATGCTTTTCCTATGATTTTATTGTCTTTGAGACAACATGTCCAGTTATCTGAGGAGCAAAGACTCAAAGGTGAGACAAATTGAGAAAAGAAGTCCCAGATCCTAAGAGAGACCCCCAGTTTCATCTAGTACAGCTTCTGCCTCCAGCATCTAAAATAGTTGCTATGACCATTTTCAGGATGAGATAAGCGAGACCCAGGAGTTCAAACACCCAGACCTAAGACACTATGAGGACTTAACTCACTCTTCCAAAGACTCCCCAGCTGGAAAGAGGCAAAATCAAGACTTGAATGCTGGAAATGTCTCGGACTTTTACATTCTGAGATCATCTTGAAGGGTGAGCTGTATCTGGGAGGCAGCAGATCTGGTGGATGGTGGAGGCAGATTGTGCCACCAGAGATGACTGGCATTTTTCAACAAGGGCACACCTAGATCTGACCTAGGACCCAGAGGAATATGGCCACCCTCTATATCTGCAAGCCTGGGTATATGAGGGTGTGTGTTGGGGTGGGGTTTATTCTCTTCCCGGCACCTACCATGACCTCACAGTTGTCTCTGCTGAGTTCTGACACGTTCAGTTCTCAAGGAAAACCAGCTCTCCTTTACAATTGTCTGTCCCCCAAACAGAACAGTTGACTGTGCTATTGTAATGGTGGCTTAAGACATCCCCTCCTTTCTAGTTTGCCTTCTGAGCTGGAGCATCGGTTATGCCTGCCATCTTGGAATTGTAAAAATTGAGATATAAGAAGGGAGGATTCCAGTGTGGCACGGTTATAACTTGGCCCAGTTATGTCCCAGCCAAGCCTGCAGTTCCTTCCTGTGTGAATGAGTGAGAGGAGGGATCTGTCCAATCCTATTCCCTGTGTCCATTCTCCTAGATGACCCTACTTCCCACAACTATGCTCTTCCAGGTGTGTAAGCGATGTGCACTAATGGCGGGGTACTAAAAGGGGGGCAGATCCTAGAATGTAAGCTCTGGCAACTGAGAAATTAAATGCATACATATTATACATGCCACTATCTGGGGATATTTTTAGTGTTGCTGCAGGGTTTCTCTGAATGAATTCCTCTCTGGGTGTGCCCAATTTCCCCATTTACTGTTTCTCTACATTCTGACATCCTCCCCAACCCCCCAATGCTCTAATGCCCTGTGCTCCAGTAACTGTTTCATTGGAAATTTACTGTCTAGGTCACTGACTCTTTTAAGGCACTATCTATGGCCCTTTGCTGAACTCATGCAAGAGAAGAGCTCCAAAATTATCCTATTCCTCAGAGTTTGGGTTCTGAACCACTTAATCCAAAATATTCCTTACATTGTTCTGGACCAGCTTCTCCTTCCTCTAGGATTACTCCTCCATCCTGGTGGGTGTTTCTTATAGCCTGATTCTCCATAGATTCTTGATAAAGAAGACATGTTATCCTCTTTGAAGATCTATGTGTCTCTAGTGTTGTAGGTAGTCTGAAGACTAGGAGCCATATCTCTACACTGAACTTCTTCCTTGATACCACAACACCTATAAAAGAAAGACCCAAGTCTTTCAGCTGTATTACAGCTAGCATCTGCAGATCTTGTCTGGGCTGTTTTCCCTAATCCCACACTGGAAGGCATGAGTCCTAATCAAAGTCCTAATCAAAGGTCAACAGCAAGTAAGAACTCCTTCTGAGTTTTGATGATAGGGCATGCAATTAGGAGTTTAGAGAGCTGTGGATTGCAGGAGTGAGAAGGCTGGGTAAGATCGTCATTTCTCCACTTTTATTTTCCTATAACCCACATGGAGAATATAAGGCTTGCTGGGTGATGTTCAGGAAACCAGTTCTCCTCTCTGATCCTTAGCATTCTCCATCTGTTCGAATGGGTGGGCCGGATGGTCTCAGAGCCAATGATTCTCCAAGATAAAGCATTATATGCTGCCTGCTGTGTCTTGCTCAGGTCTCACGGGGCAGAAGGGTTTTGAAAGCATTCATCGGTTAATGCATCACTTATTCATTAAAGATTCTTTCTGGACATACCCGTAGCTCTTACTTTTCCAGGCATTTGACCCCCAGCCCCCACTGGTGCTGACAAATTGCTGCTTGAAGTTCATGGTCCCAGAAGCCTTCTTAACATGTCCAGGAATGTAAGGATGGGGGGTTGGCAGGGAGCTTGGGGAGGTGTTGGCTGGAAGCCACAGGCTGCAGCAATGGGAGGAGGGTGCAGGGGATAAGGTGCAGGCAACCAAGATTGCTCAGGCGGCGAGGTGGTCAGTGGTGTCCTGACTTTGAAAGCAATCCAAAACAAGGTCTGCGTTCTAGTCTCCAGTGATGTCACAGCTAATCATTAGCCTGGTAATTACATTGAAAGCCTTCTGCGATCCTATCCTCAGCAGGGTCATTAATGCAAGGCAACCACACCAGTAAATGTCTCATTAGTCTTATTTTAGACTTATGTATTTTTCAGGACTACAGAATTTTAATAGTCTGCCCTCCCCCCAGTTCCCCCTCCTGTGACATTAATATCTATTCCACATGCCAGATTCTTCCAACTCTCCCCCCTCCCTGTTCTCCCCGCTCAAAACCCCCAGAGGAGGGCCCTGCAAGGACGGAAGGCTGGAATGGGGAGTCCACAGGGGCTAGGTCTGCCTCCCTTGTCAGCCTCAGGTCTATTTCTGACCTCAGTCTCTTTTCCATAATGATGACCTCTTCTTGGGTTTTCTGTTTTTCTCAAGAAGCTTCACTCTTTTTATTTTAACCCCCTTCAAGCCTTTGTCCTTAATACTAAAGAAATTCATGCTCATTGCAAAGACAGAAGAAAGAATCACCATTAATCTCAGACCCCAGGCAAAATGATCCCTTCCCCACCTCTTGCTTACCCATTCTTGCAGTGTTGGCTTTCCCTTTGTCACTGGAATGAGCTCAAATTCTCCCCTCCTGGGACCTTTGAAAACTGCTGGTCTCTCTGGCTAGAGTGTTTTCTTCTCTTCTTCCTTGAGTGACTCCAACTCTCCTTTCAGGGTACAGCCGAAACACCACTTCCTCCTGGAAGTCCTCCTTGTCCTCCCCATTCCAATTTAGGATTGTACCTTTGACCTTTGATGCCATTGCCCATGTCTTGCATCACACATGTCACAATCAGCATTAGCTGCCTGTACATGACATTATTTGTTGGATCGCTGTCACCCTGACTAGGCAGATTGCTCCAGGTGGTCAGGGAATACTCTTATGTGGTTCATTAATTCCATAATCCCAACGGTCATCTCAGGGACGATAGATATAAAGAGGGATCAACAGGTACTCATTGAATGAATGGGTGGGTGAATGGTGAGTGAGTGGATGAGTATATTTATGTATACAGGGATGGATGGATGGATCAATGGATATATGGACGAGTGGATGGATGGATAGATGGATGGATCCAAGGGTATATGGATGTATAGATGAGTATAGATGGGTGTGTGGATGGATGGATGGATGGATGGATGGATGGACGGACGGATGGATAGATAGATAGCTGAACTGATTTTGGAATATTCTCCTCCAATCTTTCCTTGGTAGATTTAGATACTGTTGAAATAATACAATGTATAAGTTTGTGTCTGACTTCTTCATCCAGCATTTTTGTCCGTTGACAGCTGTATGTTATCAGCTTTATTTTTGATGGCTGTGCAGTATTCCATTGGGTGGATGTCTCCTCATTTACTCAATTAATTCCCTACTGCCATGCATTTGAGAAAGTGATATTTCCTGGAAGTTAAGGTTTTGGGCTCTAGCCCCAAGCACCAGAATTCAGATACTGCCATGCCACCATCTTACCATGCAGTTATGGACAATGTGTGTTAATCTCTGGTGCTTCAGTTTCCTCATTTGTAAAACAAGAATGATTAACCTATGGTGTTATTATGAGGGTAAAATTGATCCAAGTAAAGTATGTAGAGCAGCCCTTGACACCCAATAAAATGTTAGCTGTTATTTTCAGTTGTCACCCATACATGATTTGGTCGGGGAAGTCTGCGGGGCGGGGGTGGAGTTTTATTTGTAGGGGCGCCTGGATGGCTCAGTGGGTTAAAGCCGCTGCTTTCGGCTCGGGTCATAATCCCAGGGTCTTGGGATCGAGCCCCGCATCGGGCTCTCTGCTCTTCGGACAGCCTGCTTCCTCCTCTCTCTCTCTGCCTACTTGTGATCTCTATCAAATAAATAAATAAAAAATCTTTAAAAAAAAACAACTGTTTATTTGTATCTGTAGTCAGATTTCATTAAGGCATCTGGGGTGTTCATTGCTGGAATCCTAAACTTTGTAATACTCAGGATAGGAGTTGAAACATCTTTTCCCATCATGAACTCACAAGTTGGAGAGGCCTTTCTCCAAAGCATGTCTGCCAGCCACCTGCACTATCATTTCCCTTTTCACTAGTCTGGTCTCTCCCCAGACCTTTCCCTTCAACAGTGTGGTAGAGACAACAGGACTTTGGAGTCGGGGAAGCCCAGACTGGGACCACCACTCTGTCCCGTGTGAACCAGGAGACCTTTGGGAAGTGGCTTCCTGTTTGTGAGCCTGAGTGTCATCTGTAAGGGGGGCCAAGTGCACCCCACTTACTGGTTTCTGGGAAACTCAGATGAGGAAGTGTGAGTCCAGCATTTGGCCTGTGCTGGCCTTCTAGTCTTGGTGTTTACCATCTGGAGACATGTATGTGGATGCCCTCTCTGGGGTAACTTGCTGAGTGTCTCCCATGGACCACACTTTTGGGGCTTTTCATGCTCTATCTCAATGAATGAATGCAGAGAAAGGAAGGGGAAAATGGGAATGGTGATACACAGATGTTTGAGAGTTCCCAAGCACGTTAGCTACAATTAGAGCTACAATTAACTATATTCTAAGATGTTTGGAAGCTTATCAAGTTTTAGTCTGTATTGGAGCTGCATGGTGCGTGGGTCAAATATCATTTGTGACTGACACTACATGAAAAGTCTTACAAGAATAAATGAAATAAAATTCATATTATGGAAGAAAAATGATTTGGTTTGCAAAAAAAAAGAAAGAAAGAAAGAAAGAAAAGGAAAGGAAATGGGAATGGAATGATAGGCAGATTTCAGTTATGGAAGGATAAAGATTTAAAACAGACTTTGTTTCTTCTATATAAGTAGCAGCCCTACAATGTTCTCATTCTCACTGGGAAGTTTGGGGCAAATGACTTCATCTGAGGCCTCATTTATGTAGGATCAAGAAGGAAGAGAAGGATACCTCCAGGTTGGTGGCGATGATGTCATCAGATGACACATTTGCTCAGATGCTAACACATAGTGAGTGCTTAACCTGAGTGAGCTATTTTTTTTTCTTTTCCTGGACAGTGGTAAGGGAAGTGCCAAAAGGAAAGGGCAAGTCACAGAGTCAGAGTGATAGGACTAAAGAAATCCTCAGAAACCGGGTCTTCGTACTCTTGGGGCTATGCTCCCTGCTCTGAGCGCTGTCTCTGGTCTGCATCATGTATGCTTAGTGGATTCATAAATAAGGTTCACTCTCATGTACCTCTCACCCCAAATCTCCTCTTTCTGTCTACTGACACTGGAGGCTTTCCTACGCAGGCTATCACTCTGGTTCATGGATATGTGTCTTGAAGTCTGGGGGCCTTCCCACTGGTGGGTCTGCACCATGGGCATAATCTGTGTAGTCTTTTTTTGCCCCTGGATATCCAGAGACTAGCACAGTGACTGGCACATGGACAAGTCTGAGCTTAATAAATATCTGTCAAATGAGTAAATGAATACGTTTTTACCTCAAGAAGGAGCTGCTACTCCAGAGACACTGGCTGCCAAGCTTCCCTTCCTGGCTCCTTCCCTAGAGCCTGTGATATTTAATTAATATGAGCCAAGCAGAGCTCACTTTATGGTGCTGGGCCACCCATAATTGAGAAATGATTGGAGGCACCTGCGACTTGACCTTGGTTAATGATGGATAGATCCACGCAGAGATCAGGAGCCAAAGACCCTGATGGTGGGGGCTCCATCTAGAGAGCCCAGGTGGAAGGAAGGGGAAAGAGATGTCAGCATCCCCGACCTGTGATCTCAGAAATTCTGATGGTGACATTTCCCTGGGGGAAAGCAATCAGGTGTTGGGGGCTCACCACTTGCCAGACTCTGGCGAGCACTTTACAGAGAGCCTCAGAATGGCAGCAGGTTCTCCAGTGTTCCGACATGATGGAAACTCAGTATCTATCTGTCAGAGGGGGAGTAAATAAATGAAAGACTCCAGGGGCACTTCAGAGGGAAACAAAATGGAAGGAGGGCTCTACGTGCTTTGGAGTGGTCTGGAATGCAGGGCCCTGGGTTTCAGACAGGCAGTCCTCCCCACTCCTGCCTTTGGGGCTGGGTAAATCTTGGGGGTGAGGAGGAGCTCTATGTTGCGAACCTTAGTCTGAGATCACCTCTGTTCCTCTGGCTTCAGTGTCTTATCCCTTAAAGATGCAGCCCCCTCATTTCCCTTCTAACGGGGAAGGGGCCCTAATGAAGGGAGACACTGCTATAATTTCCAGCTCCAGGGAGTGGTTACAGGACCACATCTGTGCTGAGCCACGTCTGGGTGCAATGCAGGGGACCCTTTCATACCCTCTTGGGATACATTGCCATCCCTGGGTGCTTGAAGGACAGAAATGGAATTCAGGAGGGTGGGCTTTCGGCTCAGGTCACAGGATTGAAAGGTAGCCCTCCACTGACCAGGAGGTGCGCAAAAAAATGGCAATAGTGCAGAAAACAGCAATTTCGAGTTCATAGAGCATTTTCAGACCCAGCAGCGAGAGGAAGAAGAGGCAATTAATGTTCCTATTTGATGGAGGTGTTAGGTGCTGTGTGGTTGGTAGGTGGACTAGCTCAGTGCCCTGAGCTGGGAAGTGTCAGCCTTGAGGCTCTCACTAGGGATTCCTGGCCAATTCCCTGCCCTTGGCCCCCGGCCACCTCCCCACCCCTTCTGAATCCACAAGATTGAGTGACAGTGTCCCACCTCTCCTTCTCTTTTTAAATTTTCATAAAATACACACCCCATAAAATTCACCATCTTAACCATTTTTAAGGTCAGCAGCATTAAGTACGTTCCCAATGTTGCATACGCACCCAAAATCCATCTCCCGAATTTTTCATCTTCCCAAACTGGAACTCTGTCTCCACTAAACACTAAGCCCCTGTCCTCCTCCCTCAGCTCCTGTCGCCCCCCCTTCCCGTTTCTGCTCGTGAATCTGACTACTCTAGGTGCCTCACAGAAGTGGAATCCTCCTGTCTCTGTCCTTCCAAAAGTGGCTCATTTCACCTAGCATCGTGAGTCCTCAGGGTTCATCTTGGTGGTGGCGTGTGTCAGAACTTCCTTTTTCAGGCTGAATGATATTTCCTTGTGTGCAGAGACCACATTTTGTTTATCCGACCATCCATCTGAGGACAGTCCCTTCCACGTTTCAGCTGTTGTGGTAATGCTGCTGTGAACGGGCCTGCGTGAGCATTTCTTCAGTCTGTGCTTTACGTTCTTCTGGGTATCCACCCAGAAGTGGAATCATTGGGTCATACAGTAATTCCCTTTTTAATTTTTTGAGAAACACCTTACTATTTTCTGTGGTGGCCGCAACATTTTCTATGTCACCAGAAATGCACAAAGAGTCCAATATCTTCACTTCTTCATTGACACTTGTTATTTCCTGCTTTTTGTTTGTTTGTTTTCGGTTGAAACTGTCCTAATGGGTTTGAGGTGATACCTCGTTGTAGTTTTGGTTTGCATTTATTTCTCTAATGTTTGGTGATGTTGAGCATCTTTTTTATGTGCTCATTGGTCACAAGTATACCTCTCTTCCACAAGGCACAGAGAAAAGAGACTAAGTTTTTTGGAGTCCAACAGGAACCTTTCAACTCTTTCACTGTGTGACTTTGGGAGAGTAGCTTCACCTCTCTGGACTCTAATTCCCTCACTGATGGAGTGGAGGAAATCAGTCAGACCCTGGGAGGCAGATGTGAGGACTAGAGGAGGGTTCAGGATTATAGTTCCTAGCCTGCAGGTGGTCCTTAATTGTACTCATATACTTCCCCTGTAGTTCATCATCCTATATTGAATTGGGGATGCTGGTGACCCAGAGCGGGGTCGTGGTACCTTTGCAAGCTGGCCTCAATGACTAGTCAGAGCCATAGGCAAGTATTCCAGGAAGTGATTCTGACCTGCGTCCTTGCTTTTCTAGACAGCGGGCTCAAGTGTATCTCTAGTTCTGGCACTCTAGGGCTCTGTTTGTGTCTTGCCTTCCAGAACGTGGGGTTCTTTGAGGGCTGGGTTCATGTCCAATTCGTCTTCCTCTATCAGCCTATGATGCCGAGCACTGCAGAGACTAGTAGTTGTTCAGCAAACCCATTCTTCATTCCTTCTGGGTATGTCCCTGGGCTGCAATTCCACCAGTGTCCCCTCTTTGGGGTGGGTTGAATCTGTGCTAGCCGATGAGATGAGAGCAGGAGTGTTGTCCACCACTTCCAGGCCATGGGAATCCCCCCAACCCCCTCTCCCCTCACTGCTGACCTGGATCATGACCTTAGAGTGCTTGCTGAAGGAGATAGAGCCTCAGTCTCATCCTGCTGCTGGCTGGAATCCAGGAGAGCAAGAAATACACTTCTGTTGTGTGATGCCACCGAGACTGTGGGCTCTCCTTATTATAGGAGCTGGTGTGATCCTAATACACTAGGGTCCCCAAACTCCATGGGGTTAGGGACCTTGCGTATCTGGCTTCCAAATGGTTGCCTGGGGCCGCCATAACACAGTACCATGGATCAGATAGCTTAAAGAACAGAAAAGTTTTCTCCCACAGTTCTGGAAAGTAGAGGTCCAATATCAAGATATTGGCAGGGTTGATTCCTCCTAAGGGTGGAGGAGACTCTGTTCCACACATCTTCCCTGGCTGCTTGTGGTTTGCAGCCATTTTGGAGTTCCTTGGCTTGTGGGAGCATTATCTCCACATTTGCTCCCATCATCACTCATATAGTGTTCTCCCTGAGTGTGGTCACTGGGTGAAGGGCAGGTGGGGAGGGGGTTTCTGTTCTCCCACTGGTCACACAGACTTACAGCTGAAGCCCAGTCCTAGCTGATATCTGCCTCCATCCTACTTCTGACTCCCAGAGCAATCTCACTCCCACAGGAGCAGCCTCTGCTCTCTGTCAAGCTGTTCCCAAGCCCCTTACATGTCCCCCACCAGAAAAAGGTCTGTAGCTCAGTGGGTTTGAATCTCAGGTCGGCTACTGCCTCAGTTGTGACCCTGAGCCTGAGTGTTCTGTGAGCTTGTTCTCCCCTTCATAAATAAGGATAAGCAAAATCCCTACCTCACCAGGTGGCTCTGAGGTTGGAAAAAATACTATGTATATTTTGGTGACAATGATGAAATTTCCTAGTAGACCTAATCAATGCCCAGAACATTGGCATCTGTTAGAGATGGGATCTTGGTCAATCACCTTGAAACACTGAGTCCCTAGACATGTCAGAATCAGCCTGGGACTGCAGGGTCAGCAAACTACTGTGAACACTCCACATTCAATCCATTGCATTCCTATAAATAAAGTTTTATTGCAACACAGCCATGCCTGTTGTGTACCTATCTCCTGTGGCTGCTTTTGTATTGAGTGGCAAAGTTGAGTCATTCCAGCAGTGACCATGTGCCTCCCCCCCCCCCGCCTAAAATATTTATTATCTGGCCCTTTACAGAAAGAGTTTGCTGATCTCTGACGCAGAACACCATGGCGCTGGTGCTTATGAGGGCCGGAGTTCACAACTCAACCTTCGCTCTTCCTTGCTGTGTTCGAGTATGTTACAGGAAATCATTGTTTCTTATCTGCCAAAATGAAGTGATGACTCACTCCACAGGATGATTGGGACATTGAGATGAGATGTTTGGTCCGATGCTTCTCCCTGTGTCATTGCGCAAGCATAAAATGAGTCTTTAGGCTAAGATGTCACTGTGCTCACCGTCCCTGGTATGCAGTAGATGCTCAATATATTCTTATGGTCAAATACAAGGACTTTCCCCTGATGTCTCCGCATAGACAGGGATTGGGGGCCTTATCTCTTTGCCCCTATGTCTGGAGTAGTTGCAGCACTGTGGGCACTTGGCGGACACACTTAATGAGGCCGCTCCAGACTTTTGTGGCCCCAAGGGCAGCCCCCAATTTAAAACCTGTCCTCTGCTGTCCTTTACTGCGAGGAGCACTGTTCTGTCCTGGTGCCCCATACTCCACACTCAGCCCCCATCACGCATCATGTAAGTGATGGAAGGAAGTCAGTCAGAGGAGAAAGACAGATTGAGTGCCTCCCTGGCCCTGGCATTTCCCTCCGGATCTCTGGATTTCCATATATTTGAAAACCTAATATAAACAACAGAGAAGAAATTTGCATTTCGGGCAGCAAGGAATGAAAAATTGAGGCGGCGTAATGTATTGCCGTGCGCGGAAGAGGGATGACCGTGGTGAGACCAACCTCTTACGACAGGCCCAATAGGCCGGTGGCAAACTCATTTCCTGGCAGAATATAGGGTTCATCTGCTGGAACATTTAACAGGCATCAAAGAAAGATCACTTCCACCTCTCCCCGCTGCCTGAGATGCTGCTCTCTTGCCTCTCTTTTTGCCATTTTATTAAACCCCTTTATGCGGTTTTAATACAATATGTATGATCCACATGGAGACAAATAAATTCTTATGTACTTTTCAGGATTCGGAGTGTTCTAATGGTTATGTATGCTTTATTTATATTTTCTGAGAGACATTAAAAGGGCGATGTATAAAAATATGCAACCCAAACCACTGGTGATTTATGGATATTCACGGAGCAATGGCGAAATGGGAAGTTATGAAGTTAATTTCCAGATGTGTGGAGGGAGGGGGCAGAGGCTGTGGCCCGCAGTAGTGGTGAGGGGTTTATGACTTCTGGCAAAGCCTGAATTTGGTGGCAAGTTTGACATAGGGAGGCTTTTGAGTCTGGGGCCTTTTAAGGAAGCGGCGTAGAGCCAGTGGGGATGTTAAAGATGTTGCTGCTATGGATGGGACAGGGATGCCCAGAGAGGTTAAGTCAGTTTTCCAAAGTCACACAGCAAGCAAGAGGCAGAGTTAGGAGTTGATGTGCTTTTGTGGCTTCTCCTTGGGTCGCCACAAAGCTGTGTAAGAAGCTGTCACAGGTTTTCTGACTTCCCTCGTGGTCTCCACTTTGCAGGGAGACCTAAGATAACTCCCAAGAGAGCAAACAAAAGCAAGCTCATAACTCGTGAAGCTTCCGTTTTTGGCCATCCGCTGGCATGGGGCATCAGAGGAGAGCAGAAGTTGGCATGTGGCATGGCTCTGGGGATCCACTCACTGGGGGATCGAGGACTTGGAAGCTAACAGTGCCATTGACTTTATGGTCCAGCTAGGCATAAATTTAGATATGGCATGTGGCTGGGGGTGTTGGCTTATCAGGAGTCTGGAGGGTGGAGGGATTCCGAGTAATCACATTGGAACAAACTCCATGAGATTTTTTCCACCCATCCCCCATGGGACTGCCCCAAATACTGCCCTCCCAATCTAATGACCATTCAGCCCTTAATTCCTGAGTCAGTGATTCCAGGGAGTGGATACAGCCTAGTGGTTAGAGCACAGGCTGGAGTTCAAATTCCACCCTCACTTCAGGGTTTGGTCCAGTTGTGCTAAGTGTTCCAGTTCTCTGTGGTGTCCTGTCCCACCATCTGAATAAAGGGGATGATGACACCTAGCCAGGAGAAGTGTGGTGAACAGAGGATGGTCTTCTACTTGCCGGGTGTTTATTACAGCATCCAGCACCCACAGACTTCAAAAGTGGTTGTTTTTTTTTTTTAAACTTTATTTAAGCTTTATTTAAACATATGATGTAACCCCACCACCCTCACCCAACCCCTCTTTGTTTTTTTTTTAATCACTGCTATTATTCCACCTATCTTACCTTGGGCAAGTCCTTACTCCTCTCTGGGCCTCAGTTTCCCCCATCTGTACAAGAAGGAAACCAAATAGTTGATGTAAAAATATCTGAACTCTGTCTTGGATCTGAGAGGAACCAGCCCTATATCTGGCAACTCCAACATTCACTAATGCTTGTGGAATGATAGTTACAGGGGGTCCCATCTACTTTTTGGCTCTATGTATCAAAAGCCATAAAAGTGTTCATTTCCTTTGGCTCAGCAACTTTTACTTCTGGAGCTTTACCTTAGGGGATTAATCATAGGTGTATGCAAAACAGTAACTACAGGCATTTCTGTTGTGGTGTTTAAAATAGAGGGAGAATTGGAAGTGGCTCAAATGGAACCCATAGGGGACGGGTTAAGTAAACAGTGATATAGCAGCAGAAAATCTGCAGCTCATTGAACACTGACTGTGTGCCCAGTCTAGGAGGAGCACTTGACACTTTGCATCCCATTTAATACCCCAATCGCCCTGTTAGGTTACAATTAGTTCCTCCAGTTTGGTCCCAGGGAATTGATCTTAGAGAAAAGTAAATCACCCAAAACTGTACAGCTGGCAGATGGCAGAGCTGGGAGTCACCTGGTTGTCTGACACCAAACCTGGCCCCTTTCTTACCTCCCCACACTGCTCAGGCTGATGTCAGGAAGATAGCCCCGAGAAGAGAGTTTGCACTGATGACTGCTAGGCATGGGCTGCCATCTGTGAGATGTAGGTCTTGAGACTGTGGTAAGACATGGCTGCATGTATACCTGCTATCAAATCACCATTTATGACTTGTTGTCAACCCTTTTTGTTGTGAGTATTTATGAAGTTGCCTTGGACCACCTTGCTCTGGTTTTTCTCCTGTGGGGGGAAAAATTCAGCTTTTGTTTATTCCAGTAGCAACTTCTGAGCTCCAAGATTCTGTGACCCAAGATCAGGTTTTTGTTCCTACTCTATACTTTGTCCATCCATCTGAACATGCATGGTGTTCCTTCAACCACCCATGCAACCATTCATCCATTCACCACTCATCTAACTACATATTTGTGTTAGCTTCCTGCCTCATCTGTAGCAGATTATCATGAATTTAGTGGCTGAAGACAACACACGTTTATTCTCTTATACTTCTGGAGGTCAGGAGACTTACAGTTCTGTGCTAACATCAAGGTGTGGGTAGGACTGGTTCTTCATGGAGGCTCTAAGGGAAGAATTGATTTCCTTGCCTTTTTTTAGCTTCTAGTGGCTGCCTGGATTCCTTACCTTGTGGCCCCTTCCTCCTTCCTCAAAGCACATCACTCCAATCTCTGCCATCACATCACTTTCTCCCCTGATTCTGCCCCTCCTACCTCCCTCCTATAACAATATTGGGATTAAATCAGGCCCAGCTGGAAAATCTGGGATAATCTCCCTATCTCAAGATCCTTAACTTAGTCACATCAACATCCCTACATAATGTGACATTAACAGGTTCCAGATTAAAATGTTGACATATCTGGGGGATTGCATTATTGAGTCTACTCTACCATTTATCCACTCATCTTCCTATCCATCCACTTATCCATCCAACCATCCACCTATCCACCCACCCATCCATCCACCCACCTATCCATCCACTATTCTATTCACCCACCCATCCATTACCCATCCATCTGTCCATCCATCTCTCCGTCTTTCTGTCCATCCATCTTTACATTTATTCATTCTTCTATTGACTGGTTGGTTGATTGATTCATTTATTTGTTTTCATCCATCCATTCATTAAATCATCAAACATTTACCGAGTACCTTCTATGTACTGGGCACTATGCCAGGCACCAAGGTAACAGAACTGAACAAATTAGACACATTTTCTTGAAGGAGATCACAGCAAGTAGGATCACTGAATAAGTAAGCAAATCATTGTGATCACTTCCTGGCCAAGAAGGAGTTATATTATCTTGTATGTTTCTTCATAGCACTTATCATTACCTGCCAGTACACTGTTATGTTTACTGTTTATAATCTGTCTCCCCACATGCTAGCTCATTTTGTCCTGTGACCACTGCATCTCCATCTCTCATTCTAGAAGAGTACCTGTTCAATTCACAATTCCTCAATCAGTGAATAAATAGATATATGGTGTGCTTGAGGCTGATATTTATCTTGACTTCATAAGCTTATTTTGTCATGGGGAGTTAGATGATAGTAGTATATAGAAATGTCAGGTCAATTTGAAGGAGACATACAGCAAGTGTCACGAGCCCACAATAGATTTGGCTCAGTTTGGAAGTTTTAGGAAGGCTTCCTGGAGGAAGAGATACTTCAATGCCATTCTGAAGGAGGGGTTAGAGTTTGCCAGGTGATAGGGTTGGGGTGGGAGAGGACCTGAGAACTTCAAGTAGCAAAATAATTTTCAAAATAACCCAGTTCTACTCATGAACACAGCACTCTCCAGTTGGTAAAAACCTTCTCCTCCACTATCTCCTTGTGTGGTTACAGCCCATTTATGTGGCAGGGCAACCATTTTTCCCCCATCATATTTCTAGGTATAGAAACTGAGGCCCCAGGGAAGACATGGCCAGGAAGTGGTGGAATAGGCCTCATGTCTTGACTTTGGGGCTGGTTGGCCACATGGTCCTGCCACTCATCATTGTGGTCATTCAGTTGGGACTCTATAAAACCTACAGAAGGTGGGGACTGCACAGATTAGCTGCAATAACCATTAAATGCTTTGTGGAGCTGTAGGTGAACTCTGCTTCTAGAGAAGGCAGTGGTAATGTGAGTGCAGACTCTGGGGCCAGGAGGATGGGGTTCAAATTCCAACTCCATCCCTTCCCCTCTTTATGCTCAGGGTATGCTCATCTGGAAAGCAGAATGGAGACCCAATACTCATGAATAAGTCCTCAGTAAATGTAATGTTTCCTTCAATAAATACTGGTGGATCCTACTCAATGCATCCTCTGTACTGATCTGGGCATCAGTGTTGACTAAGATGAGATATTACTGTTTATACACTGATAGGTTCTCTAGAACGCCTGTCTCCCAGATGGCTTTCAAGGCTGTTGTCTCCTTGTCCTTTTCATGTGGGAGCCTGCAATTATTGTGTTAATTCAGACAAATCACTGGGCCACTTTAGACCTCAGTTTGCTCATATTCTCAGTGATCTCTTCAAGTCAGACATTCAAGATCACCTGATGCCAAATGACACTCTGATGGTAGGGGACCCTGTGTTTTATGTGCTCATAAATTTCCAGAGCTTCGGAAGGTCAAGCCTACTTACGATCATGAAATGATTTGGGGTGGGGCAGGGTGGGCTTCCTGCAGAAGGCTTTAATCCTGTAAGGGCTGACTCCCAAAAGAGAAAGGTGACAAGGATGGGTTTACTTACTCCCAAAAGAGAGAATAAAGCTAGTTTGTAGGCAATGTCCCCGGATATATGAAAACCCATTTGCAAGGGAGGCTTCCACAATGTCCATCTCCAAGATGCTACTTTCTGCAGGGGCCTCTGGAAAATCTGTGGCTCTCCTTCCGGGCAAGAGATAGCCTTTCTCCCTGTGTAGGTTTGAGAGTCTACACAGCACATGAGCTCCTGGGGACCTCCCTGTGATTACTGTGCATTACTTACAAAACTCTCTTTCGGTTTCAAGTTGTTTGGAGCAAGGCTTTTGTTATGGAAATTCCAGTATTTGGGGAAAACGAAGTTCTCTAAGAAACCCAGGAGTATAAGGAGAAGGCTTTCATGTGAGCTCAAGAAAATGAGAGGTCTGGTGGGGCTGAACTGTGTGAATTGTTCCCCGTCCTTTGAACGTCAGAATGAATCCATTAGCAGGTCCTACCAGTTCTGTCTGCAGATACATCTCTGCATCTCTCTGGAGTCTGACCACAACTGGCTACCTTCAGCGCTCCACCCTGGTCCAAGCCATCATCATCTCATCCTGGGAGGTGGAGAGAGTCTCCTCCCTGTCCCCTGCTTCTTCCACTCCTGCCCCTCCCCTGCCCCAATCTTCTATCCACTAGCACAGTGCAGCATTCTTCTAAGAAACTTAAGTCAAATCCTGTCTTCCGCTGTTGCAATGTTTCAGTGGCTCCACATGGATGGGGAGCCTGTCCTGTCCTTGACCCGGAGGCCCCTGACATCATTCCGCTTCTCCTTCCCTATCGTTATGGTGCTCTAGTACATGAGCCTTCTTTATTTCCTTGAACATGCCAAGACCTTCCCTACCCCATGTCCTCACAAATGCTATTCACTCTGGGAGGGGATGTCCCCTACCCCAACTATTGGCTGCCACTCATCTTTCTGATCTCAGCTAACCATCACTCCTTGGAGAGACTTCCCCTAGCTACCTCCCCAAGTATTCCCTACATCAACACCCAGTTCATGAATCTTTTATGGCATTTATCATTATTTAGAAGAACCTTTTTGTTGACTTCTTTATCTTCTGTTTTCCTCACTAGATTATAGGCTCCATGAAGGCAGGGGATTATAACAGTTCTGCTCACTGCTATCTCCCCAACTCCAGTCCCCAAGCCTTCATTTTCCATCTGTAGCACAGGAACAATGATGTCATGATCATCTGCATCATTATGAAGGGAGTTGCCCCAGGTAGAATCATGGATGTGAACATATCTTTGCAGACTAGAGAGGTGCATTGCAAGGAGAGGAGGCCCAGGTTGACTTTATGAAAGCATAATTCCCTGTGACCCCTATTTGCCTGGGAAGTTCTGAGCTCAAGAAAGTGACTCAGTCTGGTGGGGCTGAGAAGAGCTGTGTCTTTGGAATTAGACAGACCTGGGTCAAATCTGTTTTTCCAGATGCCTCTGGTCAAAGGGCCTCATGTCACTGAGCCCCTATTTTCTCATGCACCTACATGGTGATCATAATGCCTACTTCAAGCTAAGATAGCTGTTGGAACTTTGTAACAGGCCATAAAACAATTTCAGTAGACATCAGTGCTCATGTCCTCTGGCGATCCTCAGGAAGACTCCATATTTGATTCAGTGAATGTGGTCTGACATCTGTGAGATCTTGCTCATCTCTTTCAGTTCTAAGACATTTGGAAATCAGATTCATGGAAATCATACTAATAATCTGATTCCAAAGGACCCCAAGTCCAACCTAGACTCACGATGGGACGAAACACAATGTGCCTTCTCAACGTGGATGAAGAATTTCATGAAGCCAGCCATGTTCTTCTTTTTTTTTTTTTTACTTTTTTTAAAGATTTTATTTTATTTATTTGACAGACAGAGATCACAAGCAGGCAGAGAGGCAGAGAGAGAGAGAGGAGGAAGCAGGATCCCCACAGAGCAGAGACCCCGATGCGGGGCTCGATCCCAGGACGCTGGGATCATGACCTGAGCCGAAGGCAGAGGCTTTAACCACTGAGCCACCCAGGCACCCCCAGCCATGTTCTTCTTAATCTGTCCTCTCTCCAAGCTGCCCCCTGCTGGCATAGCAGCCATCAACCCACCATTCCCGGCTACATGAGAAGCCCATGGCAGAAGGCAGTTGATCCTAAGTGGCAGAGCCAGTTCTACCAGTTCAGTGCTGTGTGAAGTGCCACTTCAATGAGGTGAGAAGTGGCTCCTTCCAAATATATTTCTTTCTGGAACCTCAGAATGTGAGCCTACTCAGCACAGGGCTCTCTGCGGATCTCGAGATGAGATCATCCTGGATTGAGACAAGCCCTATATTTAATGACAAGCTACTTAGAATGGAAGAGAAAAGGAACAGACATGTAAAAATGAAAACTATGTGAATGTGAAGGTAGAGATGGTAGCGATGTGTCCATCAGACCAGGACTGCCAGCAAGCAGAAGCTAGGAGAAGGGCACAGAACAGATGCTCCCTCAGAGCCTCCAGAAGGAACCAACCCTGAGGACACCTCGGTTTCAGTCTTCTAACTTCCAGAATTATGAGACAATGTATTTCTACTCATCTAAGTCACCCAGTTTGTTTTAATTTGTCATGGCAGCCCTAGGATATTGACACAGAGATTTTGGCCAATTATTTAGATTTTGGAGCCTCAGTTTCCTCATCTGTAAAGTGGGTGTCCTTGTAGTCTTTAGAGGCAATGGGAGAAAACAGACATGTAATTGCCCTAGACATTGTCTGGCACATGGTCGATACTCAAGAAATTGTAGCTGTTATTAACAGTTACTATTACAGAGGATCCATTCTTTGGGCTTCTCCCAGTGTATGCCAAGGCAGCTCCTTGCTTCCCCCCAGCAAAAGGCAGGGGACAGAAAGGAGGTGTAACTGTCTTTCAAGATCATGGTACCAGGATAAGGCACCTGTCTCCCTCCTTGTTATGCAACACTGTTGCCTCTACCTCCATAGCTTCAACCACCATCACAACCCTCTCTGTACCATTACTTCAACCACCATCACAACCCCTTCTGTACCATTTCCTTAATATTCTTTGGATACATTCATTCTCAGGAGGAGAAACATTGTCTTAAAAAACAATACCAGGGAGCAGTTACAGAACTGCAGCTCCTGGTGATAAAGGTTAAGGACTCCTCTGCTTCCCCCCACCATCTTCCTCTCTTTCTCTCTCTCTCTATCCCTTCCTCCCTCCCTCTCCTTCTTCTTCCCCTCTCCCCCTTTTTATTGGAATGGCTATCTTTCAAATGTTTAACAGATTTGCAAAAGTAATTCTTCCAAGAGGCATTTATTCCATTGGAATACGCAGAGGAGGGAGCACAAGCAGGGAGCAGAGCCATAAATTGAACATCGCCAGCCCGCGACACGCCAGCCCAGGGAGGGCCCAAAGTCATAACTTTCTCCCCATCCCTCCCTTCCTGCCAATGCCCAGGCTCCTGCCCAACACTATTCTATTTTCAGAAAGGCTCCCTTGACCCGTGGGTCCTTCAGCCACAACAGAGGTGGCGCCGGCTGGAATCCAGGCGTGAAATTATGAAAGAATGGGGCTGCCTCTGCCTCCAGTTGTGCACTGGCCTCAGATGTGAAATTGCCGTTTTTTTCTCCCCCCTCGCACCGGCCTGTCGCATGCGGGGCGGAAAAGATTGTATTTATCACCTGTCAGGATCTGCCAGAACTGAGTTACGTGAGGCAGGACAGCATAAAATTATCATACACAAGCATGAAATTACAAAATCGCTCGGAACTGAACAACAAAATTATTTCATTTCGGAGGGAGGCCATCCCATTTTTTAGCTCTGACACCTTGACTGCCAAACTTTGAATTGAAATTGAGTGTGAGGGCCATGGAATAGAGACAGCAATAACAAGAAGTAGCATGTAAACTAGCCATGCAGACACACTACATTAATGGCCCCCGAAACCTCCCACCAGAGATATGTAACTAAATAAATGTCACATGACCCAGTTGCTCACTTTGCCTTCCACAACTAGTAGTGACTTAAGCCAATGTCAGAGACCTGATCCAATGTCTGAGGGTTCCTGGGAGGGATTGGGTCAGGGTTGGTTCTTCTAACCTGCAGAGTGATGCCCTGATGAAATAGAGAGCATGTAGGCTTTGGAGTCATGCATGTGTACATTTGGATGCTGGCTCCAACCTTCATGAGCTGTGTGACACTGAGAGAGTTTATTAGCTTCTCTGAGCCTCTGTTTTATCATCCGTAAAAGGAAGACAAACATCAGTTGTTGTGAGGGCAAAAATATCTCATATGTTGTGTCTCGCACATAAGTTTTTTAATACAGAACTTGTGAGGTCTGGGACAAATGGGTTACCCATTTCTTTCCTCTTCCAAAAAAAAATTTTTTTTTTTTGCCATTTTTACATTCTGAGGTGAAAGCATTTGTCTGAGAAGCTTTTATTAAGCATGGGGGAAAAAGAGCTGTGACTATAACTTGTGTTTAGATGTAAAGAGAATTAGGTTGGATTATTGATTGTTGTTCCTATTTTTTTCCACTTTCCCCCTATACACATACCTTTGTCATGTGACTTTACAGCTCCTCCCACTGGAGATGTGACTTATTTCCTCAGCCAATTGTTACTAGACTTACCATGTAACTTATTTTGGCCAGTAGCCTGTGTGCAGATGAGATACAAGCAGAGACTTTAAATATACTGTGTGCTTTGACTTGGCCTCCTGCACTCCTGCTTTGCTTGAGAGTGCATCTACCTGGGCATGCCCAGGTAGGTGTTTGTCTATGGAGGAAGAAGGTCAAGCAGAACAGCCTAGAGTCAAGTGCAGCCAACTTCTAGATCTGTGAGCAAAAGAAATAAATCTTGTTAGCCATTGAGACTTAAGGGATTGTTTGTTATACAGCAAAAACTGACTTATAAAGTAGCTAGACCAGTGATTACAAACAGAGGTTTGCCTTCAGGAGTGTTCTGTAGAATATTTAAAACTCATATAGGACTCAGGGCAATCATTATTGAGTGGGACTCTCTGTGAACTGCATTGTATCTAGAGTCTTGGCCTTCTGCCATTATTTCCTTCCTCCTTCCCTCCCTCTTTTCCTTCTTTCCTCCTTCCCTCTCTCTTTTCCTCCTTCCTTCCTTCCTTCCTTCTATCCTTCTTTTCATCCTTTCTTCCTTCCTTCCTTCCCCCCTTCCTCCTTCCTTCTTTCTTTCCTTAATTCCTTTCAATTTTTTTTAAAAGAGAGAGAGTGTATTGTGTGGGGGAAGGGCAGAGAAGAGGGAGAGAGAGAATCTCAAGCAGGCCCCACACCCAGTACAGAGCTCAACACGGGGTTTGGTCTCACAACCCCAAGATCATAACCTGAGCTGAAATCAGGAGTTGGACACTTAACCAACTGAGCCACCCAACTGCCCCTGTCTTCTGCACTTTAAATGCCAATGTCCCCTTGTCAGTATGGGAATTAGTCTAGGATTGTGGGTCTCCACTCTAGTAGACCCAATACTCTCTTTTCATTCCATATATTTTATAACATCCACTTTACTATTCTGAAATGAAATTCATGCATTTTATCTTCATACACACGTAATTTCCAAAAAATCAATATAATGCCCTAACTGTAATATAAAAGAGGAATAAAATGAAAGCAATTTATAATAAAATAATATCTATTTCAATATGTAAATTATCAGGGAACCACTATATGCCAGGAAACATAATGAAGCAGTCTGATGCTTGTACCTACTTATAATGAATAAGTTGAGATTTCAGACAAATATTCAGTTGAATATTGTCGACATTTTTTCTCTATATTTGACATTTTGAAATAAGAGCTAAATTAGTATATTCATATGTATGGGTGCCATCACCATGAGCGGGACTGTTGTAAATGTCGACCGACACAGGTGTGTTGTGGCAGCAGCTCACATTCCATGAGCAGCTTGGAGGCCAATGCCCGGATTTCCCAAAATGCAAAACAACTTTTGATAGAATTTTGGATAAGGCAAAGTACTGCCTTTCTCCAATTCACAATGCTGCTGCATTTCAGGAAAATCCCACATAAAGGAAAACGGTACTAAAAAAAAAAAAAGATTTTGCTGTATTTAAGATGGTATAAATTCTAGGCTCAGGTAATTATTAAGCAGGAATTTTGCCTATATGAATGTCCAGAAAAGGCATTTGAAATCCTCAAAGGACTTGGGACTGTTCTTGGCATAGGACTGTCCTAGGCACTTCATATCCAGCGTGGGTGATTTAATTCTTCCCAAAGGCTTTCTCAACTTTGGTGTAATTGACATCTTGGGCTGGATAGTCTTCCATTGGGGGTGGGGATGCCCTGTGCATTGAAGGATGTTTATCAGTATGCCTGGCCTCTAGTGGCTAGATAGTAGCATTTCCCACTCAAGTTGTGACAAACAAAAATATTTCCAGATATTGCCAAGTGTCCCATGAGGGGGCAAAATGTCCCCCTGTGGAGAATCATTGGAGCAGGATAATAGAAAAGGCTGTCCCCATCATCATACCCTCCCATAACTGCCCTTGGAGATGGCACTACCGCCATTAAGACACACCTACCCAGGAGGCCTTGGGTTCCATTGTGTCATTTCATTGCAAGGCCAGACACTGAATACCTCCTATGCACCAGGTGTCGTGAGTACAGTGCTGGATGTGACAGTTCTTGAATTCAAAGAGCTCAGGTCTCATCCCAGAAGTCGCCCCTGGCTCCTCTCTGTATCTCTTGCCTTCGCCTCACACACTAGTCTAACTGCAGATCTCAACTTGCATTTGTCCAATTTTCTCCATTTCCACCCTTTCTTTTCCAGGCTTGCTTCTCTCCAACCTATTCGCCCTGTGGCTGGAGTAATCATATTGAATTACAGATTCAGAAATCTGACTCCATTTCCCTCCTCTTTAAAACTCTTTACTAGAGTCTGTTACATGTAGGAAAAAGTGAAATCAAAGAAGTCCCCACCATGGTCGGCCAGGTCATGGGTCCAGTCCTGCTGCCTCCCCATTTCTGTCTGTCCCTGGGGGGTTGTGAGCTGGGGCTGGGTTGTGGGAAACCTTGATCAAACCTCAGAGGTGGTTGACCCTTTCAGGACATCTCATCCTCTGATGGTCATGTCCAGCAAGGTTGCATCTTCTGAGGAGGATATTGTATCCTGCAGATCTCTTAGAAGGAAAAAAGCGGCCAGGCTTAGATTATTCTAAGATGAAATGAGAGAGTAGTGGGGCAGAGGAAGGGATACAGTCCTTACCTGAAGTCAGAGTAGCTTCTCCTGATTTCCTTTCCTCTGATGGGCTGTGAGTTTTCCTATTTTATACCATCTTCTCATGCCTGGCATGTTGGGTTATTCCCAGTTTACAGATGGTGCCACTGAGCCTCAAGAAGAGAAAGTTCATTGCCCAAGACCACTGAGCTGGTGTCAGAGTTGAAATTTGAAGTAAATCCTCTGAGGACTTAGCCAAATTGCCAGCCACTAATTTAATGACCACAGGAGTCTCCTCAGTGGTTTCTTCGAGTCTGTTCTGGCCAATCCCACCTCCCCGTCCACTGTTCCACTGTAGAGGTATTTTAGAAAGTGAAGATCTGATCAAGTTAGTGCATATCCTGTCCTTTCCATTGGTTTCAGGGCTATTAATCTGTAGAAGGACTCACAAAACCTCCTTGAGATTTATCCCTGCCTACTTCTCCAAACCCATCTCTCTACTTTTCCTGAATCATTGAGATTCAGGCATACAAGTCATCCTCTGACAACTTGATCCTGCCACAGGGCCTTTGTCTATGCTGTTCCCTATGCCTACTTCAATGGCTTTTCCCCTTCTGCTCTTTCAAACCTCAGATCAAGTACTGTTTCTTCATGCAAAATTCTCCCCTTCCCCTGCATGTCTCTCTTGGTCTATCCAGTCCATTCATTATCCTATTTCCATGGTTAGATTTTAATCTCATCTCCTCCATGAGGATATAAGCCCCATGAGCATAACAACTCAGCTGGCTTTGCTCATATTAGATTCCACAGCATAGCACATAGTAGGTGTTCAATAAATGTTGAATGAATGAATCCTGCACTCACTCAGAGTCCTAAGTGTGCTCATCCCACCTCCCATCCACCACCTCAATGTTTGATTGGTGCTGTCCTGAGGGGGCTCACCCCTCCTTTTACCCCTTGGATGGGCCCATGATAGTCCTTTTGCGGGAGCACAGTGCTTGGAGCCCCAGAGCCAGTAGCTGGGGGCCTCCAGGTGTGCTGGGCTGCAGGCACCTGCAGGGGAGAGTTTCAGGGTTGCAGCAGGCAACACTGCTGTCATTCTACAGAGTGCTAACAGCTCCAGGTACTGGTCACAGGCCATTGCCCCCAGCCTT
This sequence comes from Taxidea taxus jeffersonii, assembly GCA_003697995.1. Classification (NCBI taxonomy): domain Eukaryota; kingdom Metazoa; phylum Chordata; class Mammalia; order Carnivora; family Mustelidae; genus Taxidea; species Taxidea taxus. The sequence goes on along the minus strand of ML100917.1, from coordinate 11,951 downwards.
CGCCACGTAAATCCGCCACTAACGATTTGTATAAACTTCTGTTACACATGTTATTTATCACTGCAAATAACTTCTCAGTGGGTTGGACCATGTGTTTTATTCACTCACCTGCATGCCTCAGGGAAAGGCAAGGGCTGAGTGGGAGGAGAGGGTTCCTGCAGTCAGATGCCTGTGTGGGACCCCTGGCTTCCCCTTTCACTTACCAGCTGTGTGGCTTTGGACAAGGCCCTATCCCTCTCTGTGCCTTGATTTGCTCCTCTGTTCAGTAGAGATAATATAGTGCTCACCTCAAAGGGGTGCTGAGAGGATTAAAGGAGTGTGGATAAATCAGTCATATACAGCGGGACATATAGTAGGTGCTCAATGAAAGTTAGCTATTGCCATTGTCACCACCACCACCACCATCATCATCATCCCACACAGGAAAGCTGGGGAACAGCATTCCATCCCACAAAGCTGTAGTTCCAGAGAGAAGAGTCTCCATCTCATACTGAATCCCCAGCACATAGCCTGGCATATAGTAGGTGCTCAACCATCATTCTGTGTTAATTAAATGAGAAGAGGCAGATTTGGTCTCAGAATTAGCCACAGCACTGACTTAGGTGCAGAGAAAGGCCAGACTCCCCCGTTCTGTTGCCTGGTTTTCAGCTTGTGCTGATGGTGGCCTCACCCTGACCAGATGAGAGGCCTTGGGTTAAGTCACCGCCCTTCTCTGAGCTTTGGCCTCCTTATCTCTAGCATATGAAGGAGAGGGTGGCTTTCTTGCACTGTCCTCCTGGAGTCTGAAAGATTGAGTGAGATAATGAATGTGGAGCCCTTAGCTCAGGGCCTGGCATGCTGTGGTAACTCTGTAAATGGAGGGTTTGATCATTCATTCAATCAGTGGACTTCATTAGGTGCTGCTATGTGCCAAGCATAGTACTATGAATTGCAGCCATGTCAGTGATCCAAGCCCTGCCACTGGAGCTCTCATGCCAGTGAGGGGTGAGAAACATGAAACATATCAGGTCAGGAGGCAAAGCCACTTATTTAAAAAAGAGTGAGGTGAGGGGATCGGAAGTGAAGAGCAGAGAGATATTTCAGGAGGCTAGCCAGGTAAGCACTCAAGAAAGATGCCATTTAAACAAAGACTTGAAGAAGGTGAGAGAATGATATTTCCCAGTATCGGTGGGAGAGGCATATCAGGCAGCATCAACAGCATATGCAAATGCCCTGAAGCAGGCATGTGCTTGTTTAAGAAACAGCAGGAAAGTCAGTGGATTTGGGGCAGTGAGTGGGAGGAGGAGCTGAGGTCAGCAAGCTAGCCTGAATCTGGATCATGCAGTCATAAAGACTTTGGCTTCCTGAAGGTATGGCAGCCATGGGGTGGGAGTTATTGAATAAAGGGGTGAGAGGATTGGGTTTATATTTTGAAAAAAGAAAACACTCTGGCTGCTCTGTGGAGGATGCCCCTAAGGGGGCCAAAGGCAGAAGCAAATTAGTTAGGAGGTCTTTGCAATAACCCTGGTGGGGGGCCCATGGAGGCTGGTGACACCTTGGCATGTCTGTCCCAAGGCTCATCATTGCAACCCCCGTTGGGGAGCAGGAGCAAAGAAGCCTTTCTCTGGCCAAGGGACTCAGTAGGTAGTGCTCAGTGAGGCTGGGGGATCCTTGTCCGGGTTGAAAATTGGCAACATCGTGTCCTGAAGATCCGCAGACCTGTAGGACACAGGGGATCTCTCCCACCAGGCTCCAGGTCTGCCCGTCTCATGCTGGCTCTCCTCCCTGCCCTCCACTTGCCCCGCCAGTCTCAGGCAATGCAGATAGTTGCTGTGAACCTGGGCTGCCTTGCACCAGCGCCTCAGAGTTGCCCTCAGAGGCCAGCAGCTGACCTGGAGGAGAGTATGTCTGGGGGCCGATCCCCCTTGGTGGTTGTTCCAGGCTTTGGACTGCTTCCGTTGGCAGGGTGATGCTCCCTTCACAGGCTCTAAGGAAGAATCCTTCCTTGCCTCTCTGAGCTTCTGGTAGTTGCCGGCAATCCTTGGCACTTCCTGACTTGTGGACACATCCCCTAGTGCATGCCTCTGTCTCCACATGGCTGTCTTTATTCTGTGTGTGTGTGTGTGTGTGTGTGTGTGCGCGCGCACACATGCACATGCATGCACACACCAGTGTGTGCCTCTATATGCCTCCCAAACTCTCTCTCATTATAAGGTCCTTTGTTTTAGGCTCTACCCTAATACAGTATGATTTCCTAGATTTCCAGATGACATCTGCCAAGACCCTCTTTCCAAAAAATGTCACATTCACAGATATCAGGAGTTAGGACTTCCGTGAATCCTTTGGAGGGACACAATTCAACTCAGGCCACCAACAGCTAGCTCCCAGTCTCCTCTCCGGTCTCCCCACCTCAGCCTCTACCTGTCCCATCCACCCTTCTCCCTGCAACCAGAGCTCTTTCTAAACATCTGGGAGGGCCACTTCCTTGCTTGACATCCATCCATGGCTCCCCAGTTCCTTCCGCTAAGGTCCACACTCCTTAGCATGTGCCTTAAGGCCCTGCTGCTCTAGTCCCCATAGATGTCTCTCTTTTCTCTGTCTGACCTCTTCGTGTTAGCTCAGTGGATCTCACCCCTGACCACTGGAGACTTTCCAAAAATACCCATGTCCGGGCCCTTAGACTCATTATTCAGGAGCCCTGGGGGTAGACGCTGGTTGTTGTGAGTTGTGGCTGCAATCCCTAGCTGGGCCTGAGAACAAAAGCTGTACCCATGGTTCTCACTCTGAGAGATTTGGAATCCCCTAGGGGAGTTATACCACTCCCCTCCCCTGCCGAGTTTCTGATTCAGCGGGTCGGACAAGGGCCAAGGAATGTGCTTTTCTAGTAAGCTTCCAGCTGCTGCTGCTACAGTTGATTTATCAGTTTCTCAATCTTGGCACTATTGATATTTGGACCAGCTAATTCTTTTTGTGGGGGCTATCTTATGCATTGTAAGATGTCCCCCAACACACTTGTGATAAACAAAAACATATTCAGACATTGCTAAAGCTGCCCCTCATTGAAAATCAGTGGGCATATGAAACCATAGGTAATTCTTATAAGTGTCCCAGGGCCTTCCCACATCCTACTCCTTCTGCAAAAAACATTCTTCCTAAGTCTTTCTAGGATTACCTCTTGCTGGCCTGTCCACTCTCAGAGTGGCCATCATCTCCCCAGAGAGACATTCCCTGACTACACCTGGCCTTACCTTGGCTTCCACATCTCTTTGGTGCTTGCCCAGCTTCTCTGTGGGTGAATCCCACCATGCAACTGATCCTAACAGCAACTCAAAAGGGATACCATAGAAATGAGCAAAGTTGCTGGATGCTGCAGGAGGGTGTAAAGGAAAGTTCACTGTTGTCAGGCCAGAATGGAAAGGTTTCTGGAGGGAGTGCAGCAGATTTGCAAAGGATGGCTAGGAATTGGCTAAGCCAAGAGGAACTGGGAAGATGCTGCCCTCAGAGAACCTTGGGTGAGTGCTGAAGTTGGAAAGCCAAGGGTTTCTTCCTCATTTGCAAAATGGGGCCAATAATCATAGCCACTTTAAAGTGTTTCTGCAAAGAGCTGATGAGGTAGTCGGTCCATGCTATGCGGTATGTAGAAGTGGCCAAAAAGGGTTGAGGGGATGACGATGGTTGTGGTGCGGGAAGCCTTCATTCTTCCAGTGCAGCGGGTGCATTGGTGGGGGAGGGGGCTGACAGGAGGGAACCACAGATGGGGCTGCAGAGGCTGCTCTGAGTTGATGCAGAAGCATGGAGGGTGGGCAAACAGGTGGGCGAGCAGGACATGAACGGGGTTCTCCGGCAAGGCAAGACTGCAAGGCATGGTTGGGGCAGGGTGTGGAAGAAGGTGTAGCAGGGGAGGTCCTGGCAGTGACCTTTCCACTGGCTCATTTGAGGAGGACTAGTAAAGGAGCTGTTTCTAAATATAGAGGTGGGATGTAGGGATGTCACAAAGGAGCGGCCAGCATGCAGCAGTTAGTGAGAGCTGGGAGCTTTTACTATCCCTGAGGCTGAAGTGAGTGGTTTCTAGAACTGTGAGATGAAGAGGCTGGATAAGGACGGGCTGGCAGGAGCTCAGCTGTCCTTGGTGGAAAGCAGCCAGCTCAACATGCGTTTGCTGGAAGGGAGCACCCCAACCTCCTACCTCCCCATCTCCTGCTGGGCCTTCCCATTGGCTAGACCCAGAGGCCCTTTGATAGGGTCCACATAGGTGGATCGCCGGTGCGGAGAGTGGGGCAGGGAAGGGCAAAGAGCGGGTCTGGTGGGAAAAATGGGAAAATGGGCAGCACAGTCTAGCAGGGGAAGCAGGAAGGGTGACCTTTGCTCTATTGGTAAGTGCCTGAGGCTGGATGAACAGCCCTGGAGTGAAGTATATGTGTGTTTGCACACCGGGGGGGGGGTGGTGGTGGTGGAGGGAGGTGGTGGCTCAGGGAGACGCAGATGTTGGAGCAGATGCTCTCCGTAACCTGGTCTCAGCTGGAATGAAGGTCTCGGGCATGAAATGAGACTATCACCTTAGTTGCAGACTATAGAACGTTGGTGTCGATGCTGTGAAGGATCATAGAAAGAGTTTCCTTAACTTGTGTCACATGCCTCCCATGCACGTGACCCTTGCCACCTTTAAAGGGGGCACCACATTCCCCATTTTAGGATGAGATGAGTCTTAACCCTGTGCTTACAGCTGATGCCGTACACGGATGCTTTCCTTGATCTGCCCAATGATCACATGAGCAAGTTGTCATTATTCTTCCCATTTTGCAGATGGGAAAACCGAGGCTTGGAGTGGTAGCGGCAAGCATCCATTGCCAGCTGAGGCCTGGCTGCCTCAAGGCAAAAAGGCTTCTCCAGGGTCATGGAGTTGGTAAGGTGCAGAGCCGGGAAAACCCAGGTCAGACCCGTCCCAGTGCCCCCAGTCATAGGACCTCCCCTGATGCCTGGAAACAGAAGCTGGGGAGGGGCCTGGCTAGCAGAGGCAGGGCCCACCATCTCCAGCCCCTATTTTAGATACCCTGGAGGAAGGACCACTGACATGATGCCAGACAATCTAATATTTCTGTCTTTTACCCTCCCCAGTCCCTGGAGCTCCATTGCTACAGACTAAATGTTTGTGTCCCCCCCAAAACTCACAGGTCAAAACATAATCTCTAATGTGACGTTATTCAGAGGTGGGGTCTTTGGGTGGAATCCTCATGAATAGAATTAACACCTTTATAAGAGCCAGGAGAGAATTTGCCTCCCCTCTCTGCTCTGCTCTTTGAGAAGTCTACAGCCCAGAAGAGGGCCCTTCCCAAACCTCCCTCCCCTGCCCTCACCCATGCTGGCGGGGTGTGGAATAGACTCTCAGCCACTGCCCCTACATGATATCTCGTTCATGCTACTTTATAACTCGTTGTTTCGGTCGATCATTCAGCCAAGTCTTGTTTTCTTTCTGGCTCACGATCTGGCAAATTAGGGTTTTACTTATTTGTTGTTTTTCTGGATCTCAAGATGTGTTCCAGCAACTCTCGGGGACTGGAGCTGTGAACAAAGGAAGTCTCAAATCAAATCAAACCAAACCAGAGCAATGCAAGGAAATGCTCTTTAATTGGGAGAGAACATCCCCAGCGCCGAGATTCTACCAACCACCGTGGGCCTCAAGCCAGATCACGGCTGTGAATTTGAAGGGGAACAGCCTGATGTTCCGTGACAGGGAGAGAAAACACAGCCTTTCCCGTGTTCTGGCACAGGCCTGCAGCCCCTCACAAATCCTCCGCTGCCAGGCACTCCAGGCCTCTCCAGGGAGCATCTTTGTAGCTCCTTGCATATGGCGGCCAGAGCGGCTCACCCTGTAGGGAGTGACCTGGGGTCCTGGTCCAGTCCCATTTCCCCCGCAGACCCAGGGAGCCCTTGAGACTCCCCTCAGACAGTTTATGCCAGAAAAGAAGCCTGCAGCGTGATAGAGGGAGGGCCTGGCTGCGGGGCCCACAGTCTCCATTTTACAGGTGAGGAAACTGAGTGGCAGAAGTAAGCAGCTAACTCAACCCCGGGCCTGGATGCCTCAGACTCAAGCATTGGCTTGTCATTGGCCTGAGCACCAAAGAGCGAGGTAGGCAAGGGGGTCTGGATGTGGCCTTCCACCTGGGCCATCATGGGTTTCTGGCCAGAGCATGGGTTGGGTTGGGGGCCTAGACTGGCACATAGGCCAGGGGAGGAGATGGTGTTTCTGCTGTGGGGGACTTCCTTAGCACTAGTGAGCCAAGTTGGAGTCACAGTCCATTGTCATGCCATCCTATTCTGGAAGTGTGGGGGCTGTTCGTCCCTGCCCAGAGAGGACAGGTTTGGCACCAATTTATCATGAATACTGCCTCTGTGGTGTGCTGTCCAAGTTCCCTTTGTGCCCCAGGCTGAGCCCAGGTGTCCCCAAAGCCACTGCGATATAAGGACATGTGCGTGGTTCTGCCCACCGTCCTGCTCAGCATTGCCCTCTGTCCTCCCTCCTTCTTCTGTCCGGCCTCACCCCCCAGGCTCCCATTATACCACTTCATGCAGATCAGTTTCCTGCCCCTTTAAAAACTATTTACTTAACACTGCAGCACTTCTTAACTTTTTCTCTTTTTAAGTATAATTCATGTGCATTCTAGAAAACGTGCAGAAAAATTCCCTTCTGCTCTTTCAGGAGCAATTCACGGTGCACCCACTGTGTGCGCGTGCTTTCCAGAGGCTGGAGATAGAAGGTGCCAGCCCCGCCTTGTGACTTCCAGGTTATGGAATTGGGGGAAGCAAGTTTTTCAGAAAAATCCTCTTATTCTACTTTCTGGAGAAAGCAACCATTAGCGTTTTGCTGCATGTGCCTCAAGGATCATTTCCCCGTAAAATTTATACTTACACATATAAATACACGTTCAAATAGTGCATAGTTTTAAAATATAGCATCATACCATCCACAGTACTCTGTAACTTGCTCTTTTCACTTGATAATTTTTTTCCCCGCTCAAGAATTGATTGTGAGCACCGTGTCACGTCCATACATTTTTACTGTATGCCTCACAAAATATCAAGGCGGATGGGGTGAAATTTTCCCAGGGCTCAGCTATGCCTGGGCCAGTAACTGCTGCTCAGGGTCGGGGGGGAGGTGTTGGGGAGACTGATGTGGGCAGGCGTGGTTCTGGGTGGGAACAGAGGGGAAGAGCTCTCCGTGTTGGTTGCCCTGAGACACAGCCCCTCCTCTTCAGGGTCTGCTCCTCTCACATTGGAAGGCTGTATTCACTCCTTTAAGGTGGGCGTTGTTATCCTCTGTGGGAGCATTTCTGGCTTAATCAGGACTTGTAAGCTGAGAGTACAGATCCCCTTGGGGTGGGTAACAACCCCGAGGAGGCAGCTGCTTGGATTACCAGCTGGTTCCCCAAGAGTCTAGCGTTTGAGTCAGAGATCTAAGAAGCAGAGCCATGGAGCGTCAAAGTTGGGCCCAGCTCCTGGGCAAACCTACCCATTTTATGGATGCGGTCACTGAGACCCAGAGAGGCTCACATGCTGCCTGAGCAAGGTTACAGCCCCCAGCTTAGTATTCCCTTCTCAGGGTGAATAGGGTGCAGGCGTTTCTCCTCCAAAAATAGGAATGTGTCATCATTATATCAGTACTTTAAAAACTCACAGCATACATAGAAACCTAAGACAGGCAAATTCCAAGAGGAATAAATTGCTGGAAGGCATGATCCACTGAGGGAGACTGAATAGAGAGAGAGCAGTTGCATCCTTCCAAAGCCGTCTGGCTCAGGGGCCATCCTCCCCTGAGGTTGGGAGGGCTCACAAGAGGAAGTCTAGTCTGTGTCCTCCCCAGGAAAGGCATCTACAGACCATCGTCCTTTCTCCACCCTCCACACAGAGGTGGTGAAGTCAAACCACCAACCTGGAATCTGTAACTTGTCTTCAGACCTGGGATCTGACGTTTCCTGGCTGTGTGACCTCAGGCAAGTGGTTTCACCTCTCTGATTCTCGGTTTTACCGTCTATGCAATGGGGTTGACAATGCCTCTCTGAAAGGGTAGTGCGAGCCTTATAGATAAAATCTGAAAAATGATGCCTATTTGGGAGGGGCTCAGTTCAAATTAGATATGATATAGTTAACTACTAAGAGGTCATTTATCTTCATGTTTTATAAGAACATAGCCCTGGAAATAGGTGACTTGATTTCAATTTTCAGTTCCTATGTGAACTTGGGCAAATCTTGGACAAATGGTTATACTAATGGTGGTGTTTTAAATATTACTACCCTTTGGAAGCAGAGAAGACCCCCCATCCCTCACTTCTAGCCATTCACTCAGCTCATGTCTGGCCAGGGAGGCTGGTTAAGGGAACTGAATTCACTGAGCACTTGCTATCTGGCTGGTACTGAGCTAGGAAATTTCACAGGCTGTATTTTGTGTAATCTTCGTAAAGTCATTGAAGTAGGGAATCCTCCCCCACACCATTATTACAGAGAGAGAAAATGGGGCCCTGGAGAACTTGCCCAAAGTCATGGATGGAGAAAGTAAAAGAGCTGGCATTTGAACCCTATTATACAGATCTGGAAACAGAGGCTCAGAGAGGTGAAGAGACTTACACAGGGCAAGTCTGGGGTATTTTTTCTCTTTCCTGCTTCTCTTTGGAATTTGCAGAAAGGAGGCATCAGAAGCTAGGACTCTTCTTCCCCTTCATAGGGAAATGCCTGCCACCCAGACATGTCCCCCTTCCCCTCTTTGGCATCCTGACATCATTCTTTTAAAATTCCTTAGCGCTGGTGAATCTGATGCAGCCAGCCTCCTGCTTCTGGCTTTTCTCTGTTCACTCTACCTCCTGCACCAGTCACCAGAGAGCTCTGCATTAGAGGCAAAACTGACCCAGTCATCGCTCTGCCTAGAACCTGCCATGGCTCCCTTTTCCTTTTAGGGTAAAATCCAGGCTACATACCAGGGCCTGGTGAATCTTCAGGATCCAGGTCCTGCTGCTTGCTCAACCCTGCCTGCTGCTATCTGCCTCCCACCCGTGACCCTGGATGCAGTCTTCTGGGTGGTTGGTCCTTATTTCATATTTCTCCCCTGACACCTTTTTTACTCTTAGCTGCCCGATGGAGTATTTTTCTACCACTCCTCCGACATGGGGAGATCTGTGCCTGGTTATGTATCTGTATGTGGTGGGGGGAGAGTGATGAGGGGGGGATCTAAAAGGACATTTGTCAACAGATTTTTGAGTGGTTATCCTTGGGAAGAGGGACTTTGGGGGGTTTTATTTTCAATTTTGCATTTTAAAATGATCATCATCGTTGCTATTATTTTAGTCCACTAACATATAACTTTTACAAAATGCATACAACTATAAGAAAGTCACATTCAGCTGCGAATCCCTTTCAAGACCCTGTTTTCCCAGAATTAGGCACCCCTTCCCCCCAAGATGGAAGGGCATGGCCGGCCACTTGAGAGTTGTAGGAGGACTGGGCAGGCAGCTCATCTGTCTCCGTCTCCATTGACCTGCACAGAGCCCGGCCAGGACAGGATGGGCCTTGTAAATGTCTGTTTAATGAACAGAGGAAGGAAACTCATTATAATACCATGTATTGTCCCAGTTAAATAACAGAAAGGATTATTACTGCAATGATACTGCAATGTACCCTCAATTAGCCACGGCCATGAGGAGTGTCAGGACAGCTAATGCCACCGAATAAGGGATCATCAAAAGGCAATTGGACCTTCTCTGAAGTGCCTTTCACTTTGCTGGCTTGTTTGGATTTTAGTTATTTGAGATTTCCCACTTGCCAGGCTCCCCCTCCCCAACAGTTTTTTTTTTTTTCTTTTTAGGGCAGAGGCGCTGATTTGCATTGTGGCTGTATTGGGTTGGAGTTCATAGTTAGACCAGTTGGTTTCTTAGCAGAAATGATGGCCCTACAGTGAGTAGCGGTTCTCAGTGGTCCCTGGAAGTTGTTAGAGCTGCGAATTCCTAGGTTCCACCCCAAGCCTCTATATCTGAAACTTTGGGGTGGGGCCCAGAAGTTGTTGTTTCAGTATGGCCTTGAGGTGATTCCGATGCATCCTCAAGCCTGAGAATTACTGGCTGTGGATTCTACTGCTTTAGTTCAAATGCTGGTGATTTCACTTACTTGCTGTGTGTCCTTGGGCAAGTTTCCTTACCTCTTTGGGCCTCCATGACCTTTTCTGTAATAGGAGATAGCAATAGTGCCCATCCCCTGGGTTATGAGGATGGGCTGAGATAAGGTGTGCCCAGCACTGGGGCAGTGCCTACACTTCCAAGGGAAAGCTACCAGTTACCCTATTTTAAGGAGTAGAGGCTACCTTCGATTCTCAGATTCATCCAGATTTCAGATAGTAAATGCGGGGAGAACATTTGTTTTAGAAAAGTGTTTATCCAGCTTTAATGTGCACACAACCCCCCGCCCGGGATTTGGGATGTAGATTCTGATTCACTAGGGCTAGGGCCAAAGTTTCCACATTTCTAGCAAGCTCTCAGGTGGGAAGATGCTGCTGGTCCATGGACTACACTTTGAGTATGGATTGAATCCAGTATCTGGGGCTCACACTGGGATCACATGATGAGCTGGTAGTGGTCATGGTGTGGTCCTGGGTGAGAGTGGTGGAGCAGGGTGTAGGGCATTTTGCCCAATGGTCCCTGGCCAAAATTACGGCGATCTTCACAGTTGGAAGTGGAGAAATGGATCTGAGCCCCCTTACTGGTCTAGACCAACTTCCCTCCTGTCTCTATACTCAGCATCTCATTTGTCATGTAGACCACTCAATGCCCATTCCCAGGGAAGGTGAAGAGAATCAAATATTTATTTTCTCAATGAGTGATTTGATGACACATCTTTCCTTGGAATCAAGGAATTTTTAAGAAGTAAACTGACACAGGAATTTAAAGGAGTCAAGACAAGGCATTGCTAATGGAAATTGGCAGGATATTACAATAGTAATGTTATCATTGTTAATAATAATAATTATTATTATTATCAGTGTTATTGGTGCAGGTGGTAAAACTTGTACTGGGGCTCTCCCTCCAGCACCAGGCCTGGGGATGGTCAGCTTTTCAGAGTCACACTAGAATTCTGGCTGCTCAGGGGGACAACTGTTAGGTGATTCTCCTGGGTGGCCTCAGGACACCAAGGGTCATGCAGAAGGAGCCCCAAAGCCTCAAAGTCTCACCACTAAAATTATCATTTTTGTGGCCACTCTCAGATTTCAAGGCACCACTCACCTCCAAGAGGATATAACGGAGCTGGAGAAAAAAGGGGTCATGCATGTTCATTTCCAGAGTGAACAAAGAACACTTATGGGGGAAAGGAAAAATGCCTCTGGACCCCACCCCCACCCCATGACACACGTGCACAGGAACACACACACACACACACACACACACACACACACACACTGGCTGCCCCAGCCTGCCTGTCACCATCAATCAGCTTCCTCCCACTTGCTGTTTGCAGGCAGAGTTCCCTACAGATGCGCTCAGGGGCTGGGAGAAGGAGAAGGTGGAGCTGGGGGCTGGGGAGGGAGGGGAGGCAGAGATATTCTCAAAGAGTTAAAACCTTGCCTTGCCAGACTGTGAATTCTCCTCAACTCTCCCCCACCCCCCTCAATCCAGCCAAACAACAGCTTGACATTTTCCATCCTTCACGAGAAAGACAAAGACGGGAAGATATTCCCATGATCCCTTTCTGCATGCCTAACCGTGAGCTCAGGTGCCGGAGCGTTTGCCCTGCGCCGGCCCCATCAACGTGAAGGGCGAACTCATCCCTCTGCATCTTTTTCTCGCCACTGCTTGATTAATTGGCTGACTACTACGCCAGCGGAATACCTAATGCTTCTCCTTCCCTATTCTTCCTTCACAGGTTTTTTTTTTCCTCCTTTGCTCCATTTACATATACTTTATATTCCATAATTTTCACCCAAAAAGAAAAAAAAAAAA